>DWEM01000363.1:0-19853 GCA_018245935.1 Agara belti belti
GGATCGAACCCAGACGCACCGGAGTGGGAGGCTGAATTCAAACCACTAGGCTATCACTGCTATCACCCTATTAATGTCACCGAAATATATAGTACTATAGTAGTATCCCTATAAAGTAGCAGTAGTGACATTCGTGTCACAGTTCACTACTAAACGCTGCCTTCGGAATATTTCAGGTCATCCAGCGATGAATCGGGAGCAGTTAAAGAATATGAAACGACCACAATATCTAAACTAACCAATGAAGTGACCACCATCAGCAGGGTCGTGGGGAAGCCGGACGCGTTGGACAGGGTCACCACCACGGACGACGTGTCCATCGTGAGGCACGAGGAGACCGCCAGGAACAGGGACGGCGTCAACGAGACGTCCGTCTCCTATACGAACAATGTTATAAAGTTTCACAGTAATGTAGAAATACGCAAGGACGGCAATGTGGTTAACATAGAGACGTGTAAAACGACGCCGGGGCCGGTCTTAATAGCGTACGCCGATTCTATCGGCAAAGATAATGTCTCAAAAGATGACGTAAAGAGGTTACAAGTGCCAGAAAAAATTCCGCCAATAATGAGCCAAAAATCACTGGATTTCGTGGTCGACAGCCTCGCGTCGGAATGTAACACCGATATGGAAAAAGACGCGACGAAAACGTTGAAAAGGAACTATAGTAATATTCTGAATAAATCAGATGCTACTACTAAATTGAACTCGAATGAAAAACAGTCTATCGCCGAGCAAGCTGGACACGATAATAAAGATTACGAAGTTATAATAAGGCTACCGAACGGCAGACAGGTTAGAATGAAGGGGGCGGAAGATGAAGGCGCAGATCGAACGATACAAAAAGAAACCAGAGAAAAACTAAAGAAATCGATCACTAACAAAGCAAATAAACCGCAGCAAAGGTTACAGAGTTTACCGACGGCACAGATACTGCCTTCAATTATAGCAACTGGAACTTTGATACCGGTCACCATAGTCAATCCTTCAACTTATCAGACGGCGGCTCCAAAAATACCCATAGTACCCTTCAGTCCCGTCAAAATTAAAAGTTTTCCCAACTATAAGAAGGTTAAACGGAAAATAAATAGTGTCGAAAAGTTAAACCAAAGCAATAGTATAGACAGTACGGTGAAGAATGATGTCAAATGTGATATGAATAATGGCCGACATGTTAATGATTGTATTGTTATTGACGATGATGCTTGTAACGAGGATGCGGTGAAGAAGGCCAGTCCTAAATCTGGCCTGGAGAGTCGGAGTGCAGCATCTAAAAGATATCGGTAAGCCTTTATCTAATTTAAGACAATCTAAACATTTTATTTTTGGATGTATGACAGTAGGTATATTTGTATAGTCGTATAAATATTTATCTAATCTATGCATATTATTATATATGAGCATTTACATATGGTTTCACATGTCATGTTATGTAGATATCTATATTTTTATGTTATGTGTGCTGTAGATTTTTTTTATCTCTTGTGTTATACGAACACATCTGACCCCTCCTTAGTATATACATATATTTCCTTCACACAGGATGTGGGTAAGCTGGAAGAGATCTCCTATAGGGATAAGCTCGCCTTTGTAAATTAGCTTATGACTGTATTATTTTTTAATTATGTTAAGGGATCGTTTAAAAGAATCAATGAGAAGGCAAAGCGAGGAGAACCGACAACTACGGGAGACGAATCAAAGACTGACAGCTGAACAAGCGGTTCTCAAACTAGTCATCACGGAGCACTTGAAGAAGTGTCCCTTTGGAGATGAGTTCAGTAAGTTGAGTTTAATACTACTATATTTAAATGTATAAACCTGATGGTTGAGTTTGTGCATAATATAATTACAATTTTAAACCTGAAATTAAAAATATCTCCAAATTAACTAAATCTTAGATTTAAATTCTCTGAAGGTTTAAATAGTAGCTAAAGATCAATAATGTCATTTTTCACAAATTTATGAATATTGTCCTGGATCAAAAAGTCATTTATTTAATTGTCTTAATTCGTTCTAATTATACTAAAGTGGCAGTAAAAAAAAAATGGTTTAAATAGTTTTGCGTATCTTCCTCTTTTGTTTTCAGGAAATTTGCAAGAAAAATTACAGTGTGCACAATGATGTAACGTGTCTAATGTAAGATGCGACCTGCAGCGCGCGTCGGAACAAAATATGTAAAGTATTGCAAGAGTGTGTTTGCACCGACTGTGTAGTATAACATCACGATCAGTAATTACATGACAGGATGCAATTAGCTTCTTCTAAACATTGTGAATTATTATAATTGTTCAATCAATGTATTGTATGTGTAACAGTTTATTGATTATAAATTATATTCAACTTGTTACCAAGTTTTCATTCCTACCCGCTGACCCGTGACAATTTTCACATAATGTCACAGATTTTTCAAATGTTTTCAATTTTACGACAGTTCTTTCAAAAAAATATTACTGAGCGTGTCCGACGGTATGTTGGAATGTATAAAATGTTAATAAAGGAAAGTTACTCTCCCTTCGACGATAATGCAAATAGAGTTTGAAGTTTTATTATACCGGTACTTGTCTATGGTCGGAAGTACCGAGTCGGATACGTTATTTAATTTGTACGAAGAAGTCCACAATCCGCCGACTGACAAGTTGGTTGCAGCAAATCGTTAACGGATGGCATTACTGTTTTATGGATTGGCAGAAAAAAAAACTTAATGGCGTTTGAATCATCAATTTTAATAAAGAATTCACGGAAATCTAACGCATCCACAAAAACTACCTTTTAAAAATATATATATATATATGTATATGAGGATCATGGTGCTGGGTGCTGGTATAATTGTGAGAGCAGCAATATTTGTCCAATTCTCTTACAAAATTTGTGTAACTAGGGCTCCATATAAGCTTCCCTGCTCCGGCTCAGTAGTGCGTTTGTTTCTAGGGATTCAACGTACTGCAATGACCACTTCGTCGCCTGAGAACTCGGGCGCTAGAATTTTGTATTTGAATGTATTGTTGTTTCTACTGTAACTCATCTGTGGTTCTCGTGGTCATACGTAAAGGCCATAAGATATGATAGGTAGACATAAGTTATGTTGGAGCTGGCAAGTGGCAACGTCGCGGCTGCACCTCGGAGTTTCAGTTCGTGACCGATGACGTGAGTCGGTCGCGGAGACCGCGCGGGTTGTATTGCAGGAGTCTTACATTTTGTAATCTCGATGTGTGTTTATCAAATAAAACAAATCTGATAACAATATTTCTATATTTATGGCACTTTAATATTTGAAACAATCTGATTGCCCACATTACCTCAGTACTTTACATCTAAATAATTTCGTACAACCTGGCGGCCCAATGTCAACGGTGATAAAATTAAAAGCATCCTAATATCATTCCGTTCCTGTAAATATATATTTGTGTCGATTAACGATCGGGCATCTCACGTCATTCTATTGGTTAGCATTTAACTTCTATAATTGAAAATATATTTTTTGATAAATCTGAGGTAATATGAGCACAAAAAAAATATGAAGGCACGAGAAATAATACTGATCTTTTTTATTGTCAGCGATATAGCATTTTTTTTGTTTATTTTATTTCACCGCCAGTCGTGTGTCGTGGAATAGCTTACTATACCTAATAACTTTTGTTGGCTCCCAATAACAAAGTGATGTCTGTCGCGGACCACAATATTGGTGTTATTATTGTTACCTCGTACTAATTACGTACGGGACCGCGGCCGGTCCGTTTACATTCATCGTTAATTAATTATTTACAATCGAAGTGGAGGTCAACTAGGGTTGGAAAATCATCGACCGCTATCGATCACTCGGTGAAATCGAATGATTCCATACGGTCGTCGGATCTATTTTTGAGGCAATCTTCAGTAAATACTACAAAGCATTATCCATTATTGCAAAAAGTTGCTGCTTGATTTTGACGTTTGGAAGTTCTTATAACACATCTAACAAGGTGAACTCGGCTTGAATGTTAAAATCTGCATGTCCGCCATTTCGCTCGTCACATTGGTAAACCTGAAATTTCCTATCTAGTAAGCACAGACAGATTTCCCGCCAGAATCCCGTTACATTGACAGACCGAGCAACTCTAGCCGTTTACGGTCCTGATACATTTTATTAAATATTTCAATTTGTAAAATGTCATTTAATTAACATCACTTTGTTATTAAAAGTTACAAGCGCGTATCGTAATGATAAATGAATGTACAGTTCTTATTTTAAATTAAACTTAATACAAAAGACAACACGTTTCAAACGACATCTCTTGTTTAGTACAGGACCGATATAAGAATATATAGTGATACGATATAATAAATCCATAGAGAAAAAACTTTCACCGTTAACGCGCCATAAACGGCTCAATAACGGGTCGTTCAATCTTGCACCGGACGCGCGCTGGGGTACTTCGGACCGACGGCCACTAATGAAGTATTCGTTGACATCCCCTAATAGCGGACATACCTAATCTCGGTCGTTTTCATCTCAAATCATAGTTCAGTTATACGAACCTTAAATTAATTTTGAAGTTATAATTTCTTTTATTTAAAGAAATTGACACAGATGTCGAATCGATTTTATACCATTTGATATTATATTTGTAAGCCGCATTCGTCGTTAACTAGCAGTCGTTCGGTAGCCGTAGAGCCGAGAGAACGCTCCCTCGAAGGACGAACCGATATCGTACCGTATGATTATTGTATTTTTATATGGTCCTTATTAAACATGAGATTTTAACAGATAATGAACACATTCACTAACAAATATCTCTAACTAATATACAAAACGTGGTTTTTACTAATATATTGCTATCGTTCAATATATTGCTTCGTTCGACGCGACGTCATATACATACATGTCCCTTATCGTTTACTTACACTAACGTTTTGGCCGTTACGGCAATCCGTTCCTTAGGTAATGTGCGTTCACGCTACCGATGACGAGTAAAGCTCTGTTTAAACCTATAACAAAAGAGTTGTCGTCGTTTGGGGAGCCCGCGTACATTAATGATGACGATACCCCGAATGAATAGACCCCGGGTCGTGTGGTCCAATAGACCGCTTCGGTAATCGAATGTCGGTACATGGTATATTTCAATCAGTGAGCAGGTCTAAAGGTAACTTTATCACCGGACTGAACGTTATGCTCGCTCGTAACGCAAAATATTTGTCCGGGGCCGAACTCGAACCCGCAACGCGCGGTCCGGGTGTCCGACCGCCGGACCGACGGGCCAGCCTCCGGGCGGCGCCGCCGTAGGCGCCGGAGGCCGTACTCAATACCGGAGCCCCGACCGCTCGCACGCCTGTATCTTAGTCATTTTAAAGTCATCTCGTATTGTCGTCACCGGGGGATGAATTTCATAGATATTTGGAAGACACAAAACGGATAAGTCATTTGGAAGACATAAAAAACGGATAGGACATTTGGAAGACGTAAAGAACGGATAGGACATTTGGAAGACGTACAGAACGGTTTAGACAGAACTTTACTGTTTAAAAATATGTACCTACTTTTTGGTAACCTTCGGCGCGCTGCCCGCCGCTGCTCGCCGCCCCGGCCACGAGACGAGCCGCCCGCCGGTCGATAGCTCCCGTTGGCGGATCGCGTTCGTGCGTAGAACCCAACCGTACGAGTGCAAGCGCACCGCGGGCCGACGGGCGCGGCGATCGCTTCTATGGCTACCGTTAGCTTTTGAAATTCCAGTTTCATTTAAATATAACGATCGCGAAAGTTTCAATGTCCCATTTTTAAAACGCTCGATTTCTTGTCTACCTTCAGTAGATTCCGTCGTGACAGTACTATAAGTAGGTATGTATTTTAGATATGTGTACAATAGTGGTTTCCCTACAAACCGTCACTTGTATTTTTCTAATTTATATAAATTAAATTATCATAATGAACCGCCAGTAACATTTTGAACATTTTCAAATAATTGATCTGAAATAATTTTTTACAACAGGAAGTAAGGCGTTCGGGAAACTCGGTGATCGGATTTCTTTTTACATATATTAGAAATATACCTGATGCTAAACCCTCTTCTTAAAGTAAGTAACAAAGTTAAAATTAACGTTTAAAAATAGCACAGATTCTTAAACGATTTCACTTCCGTATTGTATACATCGCCGCCCGCAGGAGCCATCGTACAACAGACGACATGTTCATATATTACGTGTTAGCAAGGATTACTGTCAGAGAATATTCGGTACACTCATTACAGAAAATTAGAGGGAATTTCGTTACATAGACTGTATACATACATACATACACACAGCCCGCATTATAACATTGTACATATTATAGATACAGAGATACTTAGAAATAGAACTGCACATAGTCGAGATGATGTCCAAATCTCGCAAGGGAATGACCATATTTTGAAACACCTTTTTCTACGAATGGGTCTGCTTGCATCGTCCGCGTGGCCGATAAATAGCAGCAGATATTCAATACCCGTCACCGGCCGTATCCGATACCTCTCAGTGATGCGAAAGAGGTCATATTTAAAGTTGCCTCGTGAATTTGCACGAATTATCGTCACCGCACTAGTGACTCGGAGCAAAGGCAAATCGTGCACCGATTTTGTGAAGTAGCTCGACATATACAAAGAAACATGTAACGTTCAATATTTAACGTAACGCACAAACGTAGACCCACCGTAGAAAACGGGCGCGCGTTCGTTTAGCTCACCGATTCGTGTCGTCAATAACATATGGCATTCTCTCGGACATCGGCACATGGTTATGGACCTTCGAGTTACATGAGAAAATCTGACAGACAGGCCACATCGTGTCCGGCGCCGGGCTTCCGGAGCCGACGACCGGCGCGTCGCCGGCTCGAGAATCCCAGGCGAAACAACGTCGACTCAACCGGGGGTCTTACTTTAAGTTTAACTTGCGGAAGCCAACAGCCGGTTAGTGTGAACAGAACGAGTGCAAGAACTGCAGGACCGCAGTCGAACGCGCTTCGACGGCGCCTCGCGCGGCGCCGCCGAGGTACGTTTGGCCGGGGGAAGTGGTTAAGTAAGTCGATTATTCGATTAGTAGTAACGGGTACATGCTGGCGGCGGCCGGGACCGCGCCGTACGAGCGTGTTGCGAATCTAATCGACTATTGCGGTCGGACCGGAGGCCCGCTACGGCCCCGTGTGCGTGATATGCGAGTGATAAGAGAGTGAAGGAAGTAGTCGAGTATATTAGTAACGAATGTGTTGAAATATATTTTACGATGCGTATTATTTACATTCATGAGGTAATCGACGCCGCGGCCGCCCGTCGCGCGAGTCCAAAATATATTCCAACACTACATTGCGTTCTTAGAGTACGTACTATTTATAGTGTAAATTAAAGCGATTTAGGTAAAACGTTAAATATTAAATATAATCGAGAGCGTCGATACGACACCTCCGAGCGATAGGGCTCGTCGAAATTGAAATAGCCGTTAGTAGCGGAGTGCGGGGCGGCGGCTCCTCGGAGCGGGCCCGGCGAGCCGCCGCCCCGCAGCCGCGGCGGTGTCATGCTAGAACCTTCCAGATGGTAACCTCGAGGTACCTCGACGGGCTTCACATGCAATGGATGCGGTAACGACACTGAACTGTTCCGATACTTAACCGCGCGGCCCCCCGCTCCCCCGCGGCCGGGGGACGGTAACGTTAGGGATACGAGTGTGAGCGCCGCCGAGGGCGCCGTGGAGGGCCGCGCTCGGGTACTCGGATCGGTGAGTCGGTTGACTATTGTACAATCGTAAGCTAACTTTAAACTATATACAATGGTAAGTCGTACAATACATTATCACTATTATCATGATATATGGCTATATCTAAATTATACTTAAAAATACACGAGAATGAAATTCTAAATGATGTAAGTAGTAGAGTGTGTACTAAAGAATATAACGAATCGATCGTAATAGAACAGGCGAATGGAAGAAAGACGAGTTCAAAGATATTTCTTACATATAAATATCACCAATTTAATTGGTCGTAAAATAATAACACAAGGACAAAACTCGCGGGAGGCGCCTCATTTAGAATGTTCGCTTGTTATTCATAATTCATTATGTTGGCTGGAACGCTTGTAAATAGATTGGATATATATTAAATATTCTATATTCTTAGCATAAATCCGCTGTAAAGCTGCCGGAGTCGGGACGCGTGTCAAACATTAGAAAGTATATCGGGAGTCGGGACTTGCGCTGGCGCCGCCCGGGGCCCTGCGGCTCGTCGGCGAAACTATCCGATACCACGTTAAGACATCCAATTCTCGTCACTTCCAAAATAGCGCACAATCCAACCGAACGTCCCGCCGGCGCTAGTAAAATACGACTAATGTCTATTAGCTTCATATAAAACCGGACTAATTACGTTCTACAGTAAGTTTTAATATTACTTGGTGTTAATTTGCCTACCGTACCGTCGCCGCCCGCCCGGCCCCTACCCTAACCTCATATAATACACTCTCGTAATCCTAGTTCACCCGTATAACAAACCACACACGATTTTATACAATAATTATAATTAATATGCAACACTCCATGCTAACATTTACATAGATTTGGCGGACACGGTTTGTGGAAACGGGACCGTCCTTAACATTACACACAACCAAATATTGTACATTCAACGCGCCATCGCAAGCGGACGATTTTTAAATTCCAGCAGTGTTGTACCGAACCCCGTACACATAAGTATCGATAAAAATACGTGATATGTTTTAACACTTTATTTGGGATTGAGCATTTGGTGCGAGATAAATGCGGTGTAATCGATACGAGGTTTGTCTCATTGAATTATTTTAAAATACTAAAATGGCCGTTACATTGTTGACGTCATATATTTCCGTTAGCACGAGCCCCGGGTGGTTTTCAACCAACATCTATGTAAATGCACGTATACATTAATTTACATGAAAACCCAACATCTGGTAACATTTTAATATTGTAAATAATCTTTTAATCAAGTAAATATAACCCGTTCTCATTTACCTTAAAACAAGCGTTATTATTATTGTTACTTTGTACTTTGTACACGACGAGGACAACAAATCTTATGTCTAAAGAAATCAAATCGTTATTTTATATGGTATCGTAGTCAGCGATCATCATGTCATAGCATTTTAATATTATAACCTCACTATTGTTATGCCGCTGTGTGTCATGGCGCTGAAGTGAACGGTGTTATAGTGCAATATCCTACTAAACATTCATACGGAATATATTCTTCAGGCGCACATTCCGGAGGCCCGGGAGTCAAATCCAGGTACGAACTTTTAACTTTACAAAGTGACTTGTTCAAATTAAATATCTCTCGCTACAACGAAAACCTTGAGAGCAAATTTCCACACCTTAGAGTAATTTATAATTTTCTCGTAGACGTCCAAAGCTTCTCCGATGTCCAACCCGCACCTGGCCCCCTCGGTATACTTAAACCTCCTCATTAAGTCCAACAGACGAACAAAAAAAGGGTATAAGAAGATATTCAAAGCGATGAATCTGTGTCGGCTTTTACCCGTACGTTCCTCTCGATCTATCCGTCGTAAAGATCGCAGTTCCGTTAGCTACTTCTACGGCATTATAAAGGAGCACTGGCTTAACCGGGTTCGAAGTGTTATGAAATCTCTTTTGGGACGCCGCTGTAGTACATTTACGGCCGTATTGACGCACGGGGCGTCCGTCAGAGCCTGGCACGCAGTGTGTTGGTGGTTATTGTCTACTCGGAGTCAAACTGGGCGACGGTCGGCGGAGGGCAGGGTTGGGGTTGGAATCGATAAGTTACCGCGACCGGTATTCATACAAACGCAAGAGGCCGTTGACTGCTCATAAAAGATATTTGCTAGATATAATATATCGACTGTGCTCTTTCATTTACTGTTTTAAATCTAAAAGTGAGATTGATTTTCGTCGGGACGTCTAGTTGTAACATTCGACAACTGTTAGCGTTAGCCTGTCTCGTGACCGATTGGAAGAATGAAATAATAATCGCTGAATACGATGGTCACCTAGCCGTCTGATCGTTAACACTATTATTGCTATCGACGAAATCGAGTCGCCGAAACACTTCATTCCAATAATTTAATCAAGAAATGTATATTCCTATAATATCACGTTACATAACACGTTTCTGGTGAATAACTCCTAATATTTATATCGTATTTATCCATCTACAATTGCGGCAGTTTTCGCTAGTTACTTCATTTTTTATCACCATATTTTTTTCTATCTAAAAAGTGCTCCACGTCTATTTTTAAAAGTGCATCTATGAGCAAATTCATTTTGGTCTGCAGTTTTGGACCATTCGAAAGCGCAGCGGAGAGAACTGTTCGTCGAAACAGATCGTTATGCAGCGGTCTTGGCATATGTACACGCTAGAGACGATTGAAATTTCGATATCAGGAAACTATACTAATTATGCTTTTACCGACAAATCTCTTAAGTACGCAGATAGTTTAGAGCAAAGATGCTGGACATGAAATGTTGCCTTAGCCGACAAAATTAAGCGTTTAGTTTTCACACCAAAACAGTCGTTAGAAAAACTCCTAATTTCACTTCGAAACTAGCATTACCTCAAATCTCTCCATATTCGTCCAATAGTTATCCAATCCAATACATTTACAATTTATCGCATTTTTTTCTTTTTATCTTAATATTATTTATAAAAATCATTATACATTTTTGACAAGCTCTCGCGGCTCGAGGAAGGGATTTTCCCAAATTGATCGCATAATTAATACCTAGTTATTATTCGAGACGTAATTTGCGTGAAAACTAAGCACCCTCTATGAACTACTATGTACGCTACATTGGACGAAGAATGTATATAAACCTCTAGGGCTATGCCGTGTTATAGCCGACCGATCATCGACATCGACATTCATCGATCCGCGCCCCATCTCTAGCGACCGTGCTGCTGTCGCCGTCAACTTGACGCAAACCAGAGCTGTCAGATGAACGAGTCGTTATCGATTTTGGTTAGCGATTGCCGTATCGTGAATCGATCGACGCCCACATGCGAGTAGCCTCCTAAGTCCTACTTCACCTGCAACATGCACATGCGAGCAAGACAAGTGCCGTCAGCGCCAGCGTGAGGTCGACAGTTGAGGCGCCGTTGCACATGTCCTCTTCACAGAAACACATGTGGCCGGTGCCTGTACTTTCCATCATGCAAACGTGGTCTACCATGAACAGGTTGATTTGGAGCTGCGAGGTACACGTCCGTCTCACTACCTCGTACGCTGGAACGATATTACTATACTTCAACATTTTAAACTAACTTAGTTTTCATCGATTCTACAAACGAACACAATGCAAGAACGTTTATCGTTTTAGATGTTTTGAATAGAAATTGATTTGCTTCAATAACCATGGACAATCAGCCGTGTCGGTAGAGATGTGATACTCACGACTCTTGGAGTAGCGCACCATCTTGACGCAGCAGCCGCTGCAGGTCTGTAGCGGCGGCTGGTCGCGCGGCAGCGCCGTGTAGTTGAAGGGGTCCTTGCAGCGGGCGTCGGTCCAGCTGTCGCACTCGTAACAGTATATCGTCCGAGCTGCCGACAGAGCGGTCACCGCCATCAGCCGAGCGTCGCCACTGGGTCACTTGAAGCGGCTTTTTGACTTTGTAACGTTCGATCAATAAATTAATGTCAAATTTTCTTGCTTTGCTCGATTTTTGGGAAAAGTGCAATCGTACTCGAATACAAAGATATGATGAGTGTCGAAAGTTAAAAAGCAATTCAAAATCGATTATTAGTTTATGTACGAGTCGCGATAAAACATCGTATGCTCTGTAAGTGTTTCGGAAAGCGTTCTTAATTGTTTTCCGAGACGATCAAACGACGTTCCAATATAATAAAGCGGGAGAAAATCTCCCAACGACTATCAACATTCTTATCTTGTAAGTCGACTCCTTAGTTATACAGATAGGTACATTCCTCATTTGTGGAGATCCCTATAGAATCGGCTAGCCGGTCCGGGACCGCGGCGGTCGCGGTCCAGAGGACCTCATTGAACACGAGAACGACGAGTTGTCGTTGTTGCGAGTGCCGATTGATCGTCCGAACACAAGTAAGCTTCGAGTGCACTCAAATAATTATAAATGGTTCGTTCAAAATACATAGTTCATCGTTTGACGAAATTAGTGTAAGTGCAGCGTGACAGATTTCTTTATTAGTATTGAACGATTGGTCAAAATGTATGTACCTACTTTATTTTCTAATGGTAAATTGTAATGAAGTGGTCGTTAACGATTCGTTATTCGGTCGAAACAGCTCCTCGTACGATTTTTGAGGTAGTTTTTTTTCAAAAGAACTCACCGCCCCCCGAAATCGTCCAGCATCGTGGACATCGAAACCAAACGGTCGTCGTACATGAACCGCGTCGCGCGGGCTGCGTCGCATACATATCGATACACTATTTCCCAGGAGGGCGGGCGGGACCGAAGGTTTCATCCGGCTACGATTTTAACTAATTTATTTCGTCTCGAATTATTCATTAGAGGGACCGTTTCGATCGATTTTGGATCGAACGGGGATGCGGGACCGTTCGTTCATTTGAACGCTATCATTACTTATTACAATAAAGCAAAAGTAGGTATAATTTTATTAACTTATATTTATATATCGCGTGAACACAGTGTATTACGGCGTCAATTTTATTTAAGTACACTATTATAATTTTGGTTTAGCGCGACCGATCACGTCAGCCTCGGAGCCACGTCACACTGGGGTAATTTAACGGCGCAGATTGCAATTAGTTCGCACCGCCGGCGCCGGCTCGTTTTAAACGTCAGCGTAATAAACGGAATGTCGTGAAGCTACATCCGCTCGTCGCTTCCTAATGCGGTCGATCGCGTCTCCGGGGGTAGAAGACCGCGATGAGATCCAGTAGTTGTCCTTGCATCGGTGTTTGACATTTGCGCTAGTACCGACGGCAGTCCCGACGCAGCGTAGCCGCCGGCCCCGGCTAGCCGCAGACGTTACGTAAGATCGACGGAATAGACATCGGACGGACGCCGGCGCGCTGAGGTTACGTAACGCGCTCCGGGCGGGGACACCACGGTGCGGCGTGGAGCACGGTCATGAGATCGGACAGACGGAAAGACTGCCGATTGCTCGTGAGCGATTCCAGGTCGGGCCTCAGTACTACACGACATATGTATATAAAGTGCTATACATTATTGCTGCACTGCTACCGCCCGGCGTGCCGCTCCTTCGCACCGTAATGGTGCTAGTCTCTCCCCGGCCTAGGTGTTTAATCTATGCGCATTTATAATTGTTTAGCTGGCCATGTAACCTAGGCTATTCTAGATGCTAAATACGTGCTACCTCTAAACTAAAGTCACGCGATGCATACATTAGCGCTTAGATTTTCCGTGTAAGATTTTCGCAACCTTGGCATATTTAAATAGGCTGACATTTTTTATGTTTTACTGTAACACAAATCGCCATAATTGTTATATTCGATAGAAGTTTAAAACGTTCAGTGCGTCGTGGCTACCCACGCGCGAGACTGACCATGAATTGTACGAACCGACGTTGGTTTTGTAATTCAATGAATACTTATTTCAACAGTTCTCATAAAGTCGTGTTTATTAATTTACCTAGCCAGAAAGAATGAAGTGACCGGTATGCGACCTAGAGGGCGCTACGGTAGATACCGACGACGGCGCAAGGGGCGCTTCGAGTTAAAAGTCCGTACATCTCGCGGACTCGCGTGTCCGCCGTCAAAAATATCACTGTATCGATCACACGCGAGGCCTTCGACACGAACGAACATGTCTAATACGAGTATTCCACCGGCCGGCCGGCTCCGGTCACGAAGACCCCCGCCGCCGACCTCCAATAGAACGATTGGTCAATTTGCAAATAAATATTCTCATGTGGCTTAATAGGTCTTCTGAAGGTCTGCTCGAGATCGTCGCTCAGCGACGAAGACGACTGGCTCGCTTCGATCGATCACGGTCACGTTAGAGGTAACATTCTTATATAATAACAACCTTCAAAAGACCGTCAGAACGAGGCTTCCACGCTCGCCGCTCCACCGCGTCACACCACATATTATTGTATTAACTTATTGAATTACCGCTTGCCCGATGAGCCCTCGATAGCTAGTGTCGTGCTACTTTTATCGACTGCTATCGGTCACGGGTAGGCACGTCCCTAATTATATATGTATGTTACTTATATAGAACACCATATAATGTTTATATAACAATACTTCGGTATCGAAATGTGAAGGAATAAATTACGGAAGATTAAAGTGGATTACCACTGCATTCTTCCGCCCCTCCCGCCCTAGATAGGAATCCGTTTAAAACTGAATTTACGGATGTCAACTTAACCGCTAAATAAAAAGTAGGTTCGAACAGCCATTAAACGCCTAATGGAGTTTAAAACGATTATAAGAAGCCATCCGTTGATAGCGATAGCATTATAATATTAACAAACGCCTGCAATAGCTACTCGTACTTTGAGAAATGCTGAATTTTCAACTGTTGAGTAGGGTAATGTTGCATAACAATTTTTATGATGTACGAGTACAATAGGTACCTAAGCTGTGGGAAATTCTTTTTTACTACGATCACGGAATAACTACGATTGAAAAACATTTTATAGTAGCGTACCGTACACTGCTGCGTACATACAATATTGCAGTAACTTACGTTGCATACGATACGTAAGGAAACCAATTTTCAAAAGTAGCGTGATTCCAAAATGATTTCACTTTTTATTACGATATTTCTGCTAGTCTTCTTTGTTCTATAAAGACTTTTTAAATATACGTACTAGGAACTTTGTTATTTACACATAAGTACAATTAAATCGTATAATTTACTTGCCTAACACTGTTCGGGACTAGCGGATTGGGTGCGCATTATAGTGTGAATGACGCGTGAACGGTCTGGATGAGTTCACGGCTCGCTCACGGTCGCGCTAACTAGAAAGTAAGTGCGAGTTAAGTCGTATTTTGAAACGTTTCTTTGTCAAAATGAGATGCCCGTTTGCTACTTGCGATGTATATTGACGCGATAGCTGGCGGGCGGTCGGCGATTGCGTTCCGAGCGCTCGCAGCTCGTCCGGTCGTCTGTACGGCGACGCGTGCATTTTGCAAACCGTACTCGCCGAGAACGTGCATCGACAGAAAGCCTCGCCGTTCTACTTAGCGTGTATTCAGTACTTACCTCGTACCGGTTCGTCTGTGCGGGGACTATGTTTTGTGTTTTTGTAGACGAGTTTTTGAAACAGAAAGATAGGAAGCGAAGGAGATGCGGTCTCGTTTGAGTGCAACTAAGATCTAGCTATGAGCGACGCTACCTTCGAGGAAAGATTGTTTGTATTGACCCAGTCTAAGGTTGCGGCATGCGGGGACACCCCCGCGAAATGAGTGTAGTGGGGACTTACTTAAGGAAATATAAAATAATTGAAATGAAATATATGAATATCTTTATTTTTTCAAGTAATCTGGTCAATTTAGTGTCATAGAGGCACAGGCCAATGGTATTCCAATTGGACAATATTCAAATATTTATCAAGCTTTACGATAAGCGACGCCTCGGCGTTGTACCTTCAAGCTTTTAAGCGTTTTCGTTGATTTAAAAATAACTGTTACTGTGTAATAAACGAGTACTTACTCTGGCATTCGGCCTGAACAAGGGGAGTCAGACTTAGTGCCCATAACGCTGAAAATCCATGCTTTCATTAGTAAAAAACAAAAAGTAAATACACAAAGCTATACGGTGAGGGCTACTCCACTTGTACCGCCAGGTGTCGCTACTCGCGACGGACATTATCTGTCGATTAGGTAATGTTGCCAGGTATGGAAGTTTACCTATCAATTTTTCTATCAGGACTTACGTTACTTTAAATGTATATCGTTTAATCACTCAATATTGAGTCGAGGGAAATGAGGTCAGTAACATTATGCCGTCATCGGTGTACGGCCGACCATTATTTCAGCCGCACCGACGACCACCGCCGGACATAGGAGTTTCCCGAGCGTCGCTTCGTCTCGCGGACTCTACATTGATATTTATGAATATTAAACGTCCGTTTTAGATCTCGGTCGGCACCGATAGGCGGCGGACGATACTCCGTGCCGCAAGTGGCGCCCCGCAGCGAGGATTAAAGTAGCCCTCACACAAAACAAATACAGTCGCAGAAGAGAAAAGATTCATCAAGATCCTGTAAATAACTGAAATTAGGAGAAATTAAATAAATCTTGAAAACAAAACCATAGACTGGGTCACAGCTAGATAAACAATTTTGAAAAGAACACAAAAACGCTAAGTAAATTAGAATGACGTATGAAAACATACATATAAATATCGAACGTATGGAGGCACGGGGTGTGATGTTTCGATGTTAACGATTCTCCGAGAACTGAGATCGCCCAGACGTCTCACCGAATTATGTCACTGACATTACAGTACATGTACGTGTAACATCATTTATTCATCGTACATTTAAAACGTGTAATGTTTTGCACCGTTTGTAAATAAAAGTGTTTGATGAGGCGTCTTTCCGATTTCAATTAGCGAAGAGGATCCCTTAACCGCCGTACGCCCTCAGCCCGCCCTTAGACCGGCATGTTTTGACACGTCTCAAACCAATTGTTCAGTATCGTGATAAGTATAATTTCGGTGTGATTAATTTATGGACTCGGAAACACAATCATCAGTTATTCACAGGAGTTGGTGTGGTCTGTAAACGATGTTCAGTGTTCAATGTCTATATCGAATTAAAAAAATCATGCATAAATTACCCATTCCTTTACACTCTTAACATGGCAACACACATTCCTGTGGACACCCAAACACGTGTAGTAACATACGACATACAAACGATATTGTCGGGAACGACCATATCGATAGACACTTATGATATTTACACTAAAAAACACGGATAGGTTTTATTTGAGATAGATAGAAAATATACGACAAATATAAACAACGCATGTATTCGAATTGCATTTAAATAATTAAGTAATTCATATAATTCAACCTCGTCCATCGACAGTGAAGCGATGCAATTTTTTGACGTACAACAGAAAGAGCTATCGATATCGGCGTTCGTAAACCAATACAACACACCATCTAAGTTCACATCTATGTAGACGTCACAACACCGGTGTTCGAACAGACTAAAAATTGCGTATTACCAGTCCGGATGCACGAGTTGCCTTTTACTTGGTCCACTCCGAACCAGGACATGAGGAGAACTGGAAAATTTAAAACGAAACACTTTAATACGTAACTTTTGTGCGGCGCTCGACCGGACTCCGCGACCTGCGACCGTAGCGTCGGTCGGTCGAGCTCGGGTTGCGAGAGGAGTCATTTATATCACTGTTATTGTCGAAGACGCTTCTGCGAAATTCCACCGTGTCTACATCGGGACGACGCTCGAGCGCTCGAGTGAAGTCCGATGTGAGAAAGCTTAATAAAGATATCGACAAATCGATATTAACATTATTATTAGTGCACTGTCCGTGTAACTGCACCGCACGGGACTGCAGAACGGACTGCACGGAATAAACGCAGCCGCGCTTTCTTTCATTCATTTTAAATTTCGATCACTTAAGTTTCGCTCGCGAGTACAATTAAATGAGCCACTTTTATTTCCAACTATACATTCGTGAGTTCTACACGTGTGTGTCATACGCATAAGACAATCAAAACGATCATTTTTATAGGGTAAAGTGATAAACTCCTAGCCGACTGACAGACGACCCGCCCGACGGTGAGCGGTCACCGTCACCGCTGATGCATTACTTGTTTTAATTGACTTCGCGTTGACACCGAACTAGAGCGATGTTTGGCATCGCTCAAAATACTCATCGAGAACTATACCCGATGGTTTTGTAAGCTTTATTCATAGTTAATCTATATGTGAACATAAACTTTGTTTTAAATAACAAACGTCCGGCGAGAGGTGGCATAAAGTTGCGCTAACGACTGGTATAAGTGCAGTGTAATAAACGTTACAATCGGCCACTACCCGTCGCTCGCTGGCGTTCGACCGTCCCGATGGCGCGTCGCCGCGACACCTCACCGACGCCGCGCTTCATATTACGCGCGACAATAACGACGCGATTCTCCTTGAGCCACGATTTGACCGGACCGTCGGCCCGGTGGGCGGCTACGCTGACTGCCCGTTTGTGGGTTCGATTCCCGTACGCGCCGAATATATTGAGTGTTAGGAACGTGACCGTTCGGTGTGTATCGGGTGTGAAACTATCTATATATCTATACGTATAAGTGTGATAAAACTTTTACGAGACTGGCTTTTCACTCGAGAACATTTTCTTCATGTGTTAAAACTGAGACAAATTAGTATCTTCATAATAGGCACAAAAGCTCAATGAAAGAAAGAAAGAAACGCTTCATTTATAGACTACGACGGCACATAATACAAACGTAATAAAGATTATAAATAGAATATAGAAAAAAAAACAAAAAGACAATTGGAATACTACTCCAAAAAAAATAAAAATAACAGTTATAAAAACAATGACAAATGGGGAAAAAAAATTATAATAAGCAGAGAAATAATAATACAAAAAAAAAATCAATGCAGCTCGTTAAGTCTAACAATTAAAACTTAGCGAGTGTACGGAAAATTGAAACGGTTAACCTACTAACGTAGCCTCACGCGACATCGGTCGTAATGTCTTTACGAAAATACGTTGCAGAGGCGAGATATTTTATTTAATTTGTGACAGCTGGCTTGATATTTAGGTGATGACGTCAATGTTCTGTGCGTAAAGGATGGAAGTATTCTGGAAGCACTTCGCCGCCTCATTCCGCCACAATGCGCCGGTTCTGCTAAAGCTGCTCAGTTCTGACGAGACATCGAGCTTAACGGTAACTCGTCCGCTATGGGAAGTAGCAATACGACACTATGCTCAACGCGTTAGGAAATATAGAAACACGGTTATGGCAGAACTAGAGAACGACTATGCCCGTCATTCGTAGGTCAGGGGTCATTTAGCCGCGTCAACTTTTAATATTGTAACCGTAGTTTTCGATGTACCTACCCTCAAACAGAGCTCTATAAAATTAGGGAGTCAGACACAAGTTCATTTCTTAACCCGAAGGCTAAGGAATACGAGAGGCTCCGAATGATTGCGAGTGACGTGATGTTGTCAATCGTGGATTTGGTGTTGCTAATTATGATATAAAATTTTCCAATTTCCGTGTATGACGGTTGTTGTAGTGGGCCATGCACCGAGCACCATCGGGCGGCGTAAAGGTTTTCGCCGAGCTCTTCGATATTGCAAAAATTAAAGACACATCGATACCTGGAAAACTAAATGAACGAGTATTTATATCAGCGTCTTGTGTGCCAGCGCCAGATTTGCGTCGAAACGGCAACTCGAAATACGGCAATGCGCATATCACTCGGCGACCGCGGCCGATGCAATGTGTCTGCGAGTGCATTGGAACTTCAAAAAAATGGGTTTGATGTGTTCGAATTGAACTCGCCGTAGGGGGACCACCTTATATACCTACGTAAAAACCGCGTATTGTAACGGCGCACGTGTTGAGTCGTATCGATAGCCATTCCTTTCACTCCTTTACAGGGTCCCGGTTCATCGTCGTCTTTCAATCCCACCGAATGTAACTGATGTATTCGACTTTAAAATAGCAATACCGACAGGTATCTATGGAGTGAAGGTATTTTCAAAAGAAAACATGTCCTCCGAGTGATCGACGAGTAATACACGAGTGATTGCGAACGCCGCCCCCGCGCGGTGGCCCCGGCGTCGATTACGATTTTAAAAAATTGGGACAAGTCTCACTCACCTTCTCTCCTCGTGAATTTTCAAGTCCACGGATTGTGGTCACGGCTATTGTTTTAAAT
>DWEM01000364.1:0-19850 GCA_018245935.1 Agara belti belti
CAGAACCTTCAACCTTACGAGTCTGATCTGTATCTTCGATTCGCAATATAAATACACCTTGACGAGATTTAGCAAACAAGTAATTGTACAAAGCAGTCCTCAAACCACCCAGATGTAAATATCCTGTTGGACTAGGCGCAAACCTAACTCTAGGGTTGATCGTTTTTAATGTTCTACACACGTTATGTTTTGGAAACGTACACAAAGATATAAAGAAATTACAGCGAGATTTTAAAAAATACATTTTTACATTAGATATTCATATAGAAAGTATTATAATTTCTCATGAATTTCCACTCATATTATTTAATATAATTTATTTAATACGTTTACGTCTAAAATGCACCTATAACTAAATGATGTATTGTTTCAATATATATGTCAGTGATGATAATCAGCTGTAGTAAGTAAAAGTGCTCGAACGATTTTCGTTCAAGAACATTAAAACCCTTTTTCAAAGTACACTTTTCTATAATCTGTAAGAACTGTTTGATGAGCTGTTCTCAAGATTTTATTATTAAGATTATTTCACTAATTTGAAATATAGTTCTATATATGTTGGCTTATATTTAAGTGGCTTTATGGAAAAAATACATCGGACATTAATATGCTAACATGTAAATAAAAATTCGTAAGCCAACATAGACTCAAAATTTCAAAAAAATACTGAAGTCTATGGTTGTTATTTCATTTTATTCAGATGTCGAAATAACAGTGAAATTAGTGAAAGTCATTATTAGAATTAACATAACACCGTTAAAAATGGTTTGTAGACTACATTTTTCAACTCGAGCTCCGAAATGGTCGCAAGAAAGGCAATCTATTTACTCCAATAAGCTGTTCACAGTTGACAGCTCAGTTGGCTAAGGTTATGATGTTACTACGTTTTCTTTCAGAATAAATTAAAATCATCACAGAGAGACAAGGTGAAGAAGTTCGTTGCTTTCACGCAGACCAGCGAGACAACGGCTATTTACTGCCTATCGCAGAACGATTGGAAACTAGACTTGGCGAGTGATAATTACTTCCAAAATCCGGATGCCTACTACAAGGATTCCATTAAAACATCAGTGGATAGGAAAAAGTTAGATCAACTATTCAATAAGTACAGAGATCAGCAGGAGCCCGATAAAATAACAGTCGACGGTGTAATGAAGTTCTTAGAAGACCTTAATCTTAGTCCAGAATCTATATTGGTGCTTATAATCGCTTGGAAATGTAAAGCAGCGGTGCAATGCGAGTTCTCCAAAGATGAGTTCACGACAGGCCTCATTGAGCTCGGTGCAGACTCCGTAGATAAGTTAAAAGCCAAACTGTCAACACTCGAATCCGAAATTAAAGACCCTTTAAAATTTAAGGATTTTTATCACTTCACTTTTAACTATGCAAAAAATCCAGGTCAGAAAGGCTTGGATTTAGACATGGCAGTAGCTTATTGGAATATAGTGCTCCGTGGGAGGTTTAAGTTCCTTGATGCATGGTGCAAGTTTTTAACGGTATGTAGTCACATTTGGTTGCATAATGAAATTGGATGACAAACAAAAATTAAGTCTGTTCTACATTCTTTACACACATATATATGAAATCACATCCACAATCCCCATCTGCAGGTATTGTGGTCAAAGTCTAACTACATTATAAAAAATGTTACTTAAAGGTCTCCCCTCCTAAAGTCGTATTTCATAATACAAAAAAGAATGTTTTGTTTTTATAAGCAGCTTTTTGTTTTTATTTACACGCAATATTCTCATAACTTTTTTATGAAAAACTTGTTGTGTAGTGATTATATCAGATGCATATATACATATACATTTTTCAAAATGTGTTCTAGACTTTTTTTACTTAATTCAGCCCCGGAAGCAGGCAATCAGTAGACTGACATAGACATCAAATAGAAATTTAGAATTGGGTCTCTTAGTGACAATTAATGCAATTAGTAATAGGTGTTAATAATACTACTAATTGGTCAATATTTATTGGGAACAAAATTCCACAAATAGTATCATTACAAACTGTCCATTTTGTATGTCTGCAGTTAGTATTATTTAGTCTCTGTGCTACTCGAAGTTGGCCAAAGATTCCTTACTACGCTTGAGGACTGAGATGGCTGGCTCTAGTGTACATTGGGACTGGTTCCATGCACATTAAACTGTAATGCAAATTGTTTTAAGAGAAACTTCACAATAGAAGTAGATGTAGCTATATTAAACCTACTGCCGGACACACTGTATACGTGTTCAACCAACAATCTAATTATTTTGAATTATATACCATATAACAAGAGTAAGTAAATAAAGAAACAAATCATAGTGTTCACATGTCATTTATTCTCGATTCTAAAACTATGTTCGATGATATCAATGTTATTCAATGTGTTGTTTTTATTTTTCAACTATAATTGACTGGTTTTTGGCTGCTCCCCAAACATTAATTATATCCGATTAGTTTTATGCATACCTTATCATCTAAACAGGAAATCGTTGTACGAATTATTATTGCAACTCAAGGTCATTTCTGTTTAATCTTGGATAAAACTGAATGTTTATCTTTGATAAGTCGCATGTCTTGTTAGTTGTGCCATAGTCCTAATTGGAGCACCCAAGTCCATCTACATCCATCAATAAATGCTTGCTCTTTCTGGCTTAACATTTTAAGATTTTAATTATTTATTGTTGAAATGATAGCATTCAGAGTTAAACATGATATCTTTGTTTAAAAAACCCATTTAATTTGTGGTTAAAGTTTCTTGAAATATTTTATATGTACATATAATTATATATGTAGTATAAGGTGTGCCATATTTTTCTTAATGGTCTGAAGTGAGCAGATAGCCGTTACGAAAAACCCCTGCCTCCTGTGGTCATCTGACACTATCTTCCTGACTGGCCGTCAGGAAGATACGTATGCGTGGATTTTCTCCTTAGACCCGATGCATGCTCCATCGCGCGCTCGAAAGCGGATCGGCGGAAAATATGATGTAAAATCGACCTATTGTCTTTTGGATAATAATAAATTGCCAAATACACATACTGTCATGTAGCTGACATTTCAATTGTTTCAATTGCAGGAACATCACAAAAGATCTATACCCAAAGACACGTGGAACCTTCTCCTCGATTTTGCGACTCAAATCGACGACGGCATGAGCAACTACGACGCGGAGGGCGCGTGGCCGGTGCTCATTGATGACTTCGTTGAGTGGTGCCAGAAACACGAGCTAACAGGAGACGGTGTTAAAGTACTAGAGCCGGTGTCCGGCTAGCTGGCAACCCCCGCCCTGCAGTCTGAAGCGAGACAGCGCATGTATCGTGACCAAACAAACAGTAGTCCCCATTTGGAAAGCAAGTACATGCCGAAGATTCTGTCTCGCCGCGTTCTGTACCGGATAGAGCTATGTACAGTTGAGTGCCTCACAGCTACCACGGTTCCCGGCCTGTGCAGCTGACATACTGTAATACACTCGATCATATGAAATGTAATTGATTAGCACGATAGATAGACCAATTTATATGCGAATTTTCCGACTTGACTGCATGTAGCTCTCAGTTTTTTTCATCCGTTAGATAATTCAATCGTAGTGTTGCTCCGGTTTCCTATGAGCTAAGATATTATAGTCGGAGAGAAATCCGCTTTCTTTTCCTATAGATATTATCGAAGATACAAGCGATTTATAGAGTTTTTCAAAAAAAGATTCTTCTCATGAGTTTAGCATACTAATCCTTGAGGGTTTAAAATTAAGATGTAAATATGTATATACACCTGTTAATGATATTTTTCTTTTTTATTATTAAACCTTAGAATGTCTGTCTATCTTAATCTTTTCCTATAATCATTAAAACAATACAACATCATGTACTTTCTATGTCATCGATCGGTCTGAATATCTAGTTTAAAATGTCCAAATGTCTTGCATAATGCATAATAATTTACAGAAGAGATTGTGTTTATTGTTATTTCTAATGTGCAATTTAGGCAAATTCTTATATAATATTTGAAAATGATATTAAAATATGGAGGGGCCATAAGAAATAGTGGACGCGCTATTGTGCCTACAGCCTGAATTAATTGTTGTCTGGCTTCAGTTTCTGAACTGACACTGTGATTAACGTATTCTGTAATAATTTAAAGAACGAAATTTTATACCTAAGTTAAAATGAAAATTTTTAAATGTTAAAATTACTAATGAAAAAAGCTGGTTTTGCATTATTTATTATATTTATTGATTAAAAAATTTTAGAGTGACATTCTATTAATCGATGTGTTTTAATCAACATTCATGTTAGACAAATTTTGAAATGTGCAAATTATCTATGTATTACAAAGAAATATTACTTAAATATGAAATTTAATTGACTTCCACAAGTAAAACGGTTGCTTTTAGGATAACATTTGGATTATGGAAATAATGAAACATTTGGTACTTAGATTTAATGTACAAAAAGGAAATTAATGTATTGAGTATTAACAGCATTAAATTGTTAATTGAATATGTTGTTTATTTTTTTTTCTACAAATAACTGAACAAGGTATTAAAAGCTCAAGATTATTCAAATAATCTCAATCTATTATTGTTTTACTAATATCTGATTTACAAGCACCTTGTGATAATTGCGAAAACCTCAAAGATAATGTAGCGAACACCTTATCAGTACTTTCTTTGAAGTGGTTGTAATATATAACTATTTTTGTATACCATTCACACTACTTTCTGGTTTCATTTATATTAAAGCTAATGGGTTTTTCATCCATCCAGAAGATCCCTTTTTTCACTCGTGTTTGTCCTTTATTTTAAGTATTACATACATTTGACTGATGCATAACATGCAGAATTTCATCAAATAATTCTTTAAATTTTTATTCCTATGTATGTCCTTGTCTCCTTGAAAAGTACTACGACCTATCCTTTTTTTTCGTAAATTTCCGTCCCCTGTTGAGTAAGTTTTACTTTTTAATCAATTGTCGAAAACAATCGGTCTGCCTCCTTTATTCTTAAAATTCTTGCAGTTTTCGATATGATTATTTTACTTTCGTTGTACAACTGTTGTTTAGTTACAATATTATGCAGCTAATAAATTAGGA
Source organism: Agara belti belti (assembly GCA_018245935.1). Lineage (NCBI taxonomy): Eukaryota > Metazoa > Arthropoda > Insecta > Lepidoptera > Hesperiidae > Agara > Agara belti. The sequence continues at coordinate 5,080 of DWEM01000364.1, forward strand.
GGAAAAAATGACAATGAAATACATCAGCTAACATTTAATATGTCAAAGGTATAAATAAACATCGAATCAACTAAACTGCGCAAAAACCGAGTGGCCAGGACCAAGAGACCAAAAATGACGTACTATTCTATTCTTTTGAAAACAGACAGTGACATTTGATTTGACAGCAAATTAAATATTGTAAAATTTCGATTTCTTCTTGACTTCTATATTGCGAAGAAAATAAATTAAAAATGACTTTACGTTTTGGCGGTGCTCTTAGAGAGCTCAGAATTCATCTGTGCCAGACTAGTCAACACTCCGCGGGCGTAAGGTATTTGTATTTGATTACATAAACACTACTCTAACCTCTTTGAATAACTGAAATTTTGCGTTTATTTTGACTTGACTTTTAAAATGTCTTTTAACATTTTTTGGACATATAAACTATGGAAGATCAAAAGTCCCCAAAACCGGCGTGTCTGTATAAAGACAGTGATGAATGTAAAAGAAGCACGTCAGGTTTGTGAACTATTTGCGCGCTCGGTGCTTTCTGCGTACCCCGTTAGACCTGGCGCCATGGTATCATAGTAATGTAAACTATAAAATTTGGTCCCCTTACGTAACAATTGATGAGAATTTTGTCAATCAATTTACTAGTAAATGCTAACTTGAACTTGAATATACAAATGAGCTTTCATCAGTAAAACATTTGTGAGTTAAGTTAGTTTTGTTTTAAGATTGCAATATATTGTTTTTCAGAGAGTTCATACAGAAAAACTATGTGAACATCAAAAAGGAAAATCCCAGGTTCCCTATTCTGATTCGCGAATGCAGCGGAGTGCAGCCTCGCGTATGGGCGCGATATGGTATAACTATATTATTTTCATGGTGAAAAATCACCGTTTTCTTTTGTTTCAACCCTTTTATTGTTCCACTGTTGGTCACAGGTCTCTTATCATAGTGCCAAATGAGTAAACCAAAAGAATTATCGTCATTATTAAATTAGATTAGTCTGTGACACCCATTTCTTGATAAATACTAACATACATATACCTGAAGTAACCTGTTACATTTATAGATCGAGGACTAGAACTCAGCGAGTCACTGTATGAACTCAGCTGCAATCAAGTTTTGTGCGTTATTGGAAGATTAACCCACAAAATGTATAAAGTGTATCCAATACAATCATTTACTCGTAGATAGTTCACATTTCAACTACAGTATGTAATGTAAATAGTAAAATAGGTATTTACAGTTATTGTTTAAACCAGTGGTCATTATTGTTTAATCACTTTACATGCCATAATTGAACCCAAATGTAATTTTTTATATGCAATAGAATGCAAATTAGTGTATTCAATATTTTGCCTGCAATGTGGCACTGTCTCTAACAAGAGTAACAGCCTGTAGTGTAGGTCCTATTTATGTACCCTTTTATACAATCGATAATTTTAATAGTCACAATTTTTACTTAAATTTATAATTAGATGCAGGCGTTAAAGCTAATTTCATAATGTGTAATTAGCAATACCAAGATGGTTAAGTAAATTGTAACAAAATAAGTAATAGTGATTATTTCTTCACATTTCAGATAAAGGCGTCGAACAGAGCACAGCCCTGACAAACTTATCGGCCACAGACGTCATGAACGCTGTGAAACAACTAGTGAAATGAATTGTCTATGTATATTTTATTTAAACCATAAATTATATTAATCTTAGAAAATTCCGATCTTGTTTGCGTTAAATAAAAGATTATTATTACATAAATAATTTATTCTGATCGATAAAAAACTACATTTTCACACTATTAAGAAACAGTTTCAATAAACTCTAGCAACTGATCAAATCTTTTATTATTTACAAAACATTGCTTGGTTTACAGATAAATTCTAATATTATTCATTTAATTTATTCAAGATTCAATAAACATGGGCAACAATGTTGATCTTTTGCAGTTTATGTTTTGAAATAGCCAAGTATACTAAAGCTTACATACATTATATGTATATGTTAGGATACAGTATAGGTACAAGTGGTGTTTAGCCACATAGATAAATGATCAATTATTGTCGATCGTAAACATGAATTGCAACTTTGATATAAATGTTTGTACAGAATTTTAATTATTTTATGAATCACACTGCAAATATGTGATCTTCATATTACAATCATTTTGTCCTATCTATCTACACAGACAAGAATATTTTCTATATCGGGGCTATCTCACCCTGCGAATCGAAGAACTCAAATATAGATTGCTATTCAACAGTGAAAAACTAACTGTGGATTGGCATAGTGTGTGGCTTCGACAATCAAAACTCGCTTACTATATACCATAGACAGTAACTCTATACAAAGATATAAAAGTAAGACCAAACAAATAACAGACTGGCCATATAATACTTTGTATTTCCTGTAAGAAGCTTACATTTATAAAAACACAACCTTCTTTTTGTAAAATCACTATAAATCGTTACACAAGAGTGGCTTTGTACCCATATTTCCTGTAGACAGGTCTATAAATTAAGTTCTGACTTTGAATTTAAGTACAACATTTATAGACTAACGTGACTCCCTTATTTGTTCTATATGTATAAGTCAAAAATCTGTTTTTACATCCACATTAAAAAACGTTATTATATTGGTACAAAATGTCTCTTTCAATCTCATATAAAAATATCCAGGTAGGATCCTTCCTGAAAAACATACATAAAATAACAACTAAAACGTTGAAGCTTTAAGACAATTACAATTCAAGTGCCAATGAAATGATTCTAAAAGTAATAAATCGTTCATAGCAAAATTTTTAAATCAATACACCAAAAGATCCTTATTAATACCTACTAATACAATGTATCGTTACGCACTACCTACTTGTAACCCCAACACATTTCTACGGACAACAAAATGAATCACTGCAGATTGCTATCCCGCTCTGGTAACTACAATTGTCGAGACCAAAAGAGACAAAACGTCTACTAGATCCTAATCCCTTATGTGCGCTATTCTAAGTCTAATTACAATATCTAGGTCCGTCAGGGAAACGCCGGCAGTCCAAATATTTCAGGCTGGAATTTCGCTAGTGATGGCAACACTATCGTCGCATGGGTTGTCAATCTTCTGTCTAAATGTGGGTCTGGCACCATGACAACCTGCATGCCAGCCTTGATGCCAGCGGTTACTCCGTGCGGTGAGTCTTCAAATACCAAACACTAGAATGAGACGGAAAATGGATTTTACCAAAACGGAGGGTAGGTACGATTATAACAGACTCCTACAATAGTTCCACTGAGCATACGTTATATCGATGAAGAAATATCTAGTAAAAGTAGTTTCAATATTATTATTGAAGCAAATGCATTCATTTAACAATCTATATTTTTTATGGTGTCTGTATTTTTTTTTTATTATCTGTATTTTTTTTATTTGGATGGAATAAATATTTTCTTTCTTTCTTTTCGGGTTTAATATATTTTTTTACAAGGTATTCAAAAGGTGTTGGTAGCTCTATTTCTAGATGTGTCACGTTAAAAAGTTACAGATAATTTTACACAATCAATTATACAATTATTATTTTTGATTGGTTACCCAAAATTGAATTCATTTAAAACTCGCCTTTGAAGGGTCCGGTTTATCTGGGAACCGGGCGGCTGCCACCAGGAATATATCCGGGTGTGGCTTCCCATACTTGACCTCCTTGTCCGTGCTCCCCATGACCATATGGTGAAACAGGCCGAATAGTTCCTTGTGCTCCGCTATCTTGGTCTGCACTGAACGGTCGCTAGAGGACGTTGCTAACGCGAAAGGTACCTTCGTTTTGTGTAGGTGTCTGATCAGTCTTTCTGCACCTGCAGAGTACAAAACATTTTTTTGTCATGTCAAGTACCTAGGTAAGGTAATTTTTGACTTTTTTAACACAAACAAAACTATCATTCATTTCCTCAACTAAATGACATGAATTTTTGCCTGGGTGACGAAATGGTTTAGGAGTTTATCAGCTTTATAGTATTCATGATACAGGCTCTGCTCAGTTTGGATTGAATGGAAAGAAAATAGTTCAAGATTTCTCAAATTATGAAACACTTACTGAAGACGAATGCTCAGAGACGTCGTGTAAAATGATGATTGATAGGTATTCTAAAACCGTAACAGATGCGATCAAAATAGCCGATAAATAAATAATCACTTACATTATCATCAATGCCTATATAAAGATCCGTCAGAGGCCCGATATGATAGCGTATCTGGTGATTTTAATATTTGCATTCAGATAATAGACCGCCATAAATTGTGACATTGGAAACCTTCTATATATTAATACATGATGAGAAACCTGATGCCCTTTCTAGCCATATTACTTACACCGATCACTGTGAGGTTTGACAAGGTTACAAATTTCTATGGAGGAGTGCAGAGGCCAAAATACTTACAATGCAAAAAATCGGAGGAAATGAAAATGAGTTTTTCTCATTTTTGCTATATCACCGTCATTATTACTATATTGAAATCAATTATTACAGGGATGCCCTAAGTCTTCTCTGTTGTGGCTAATGACATCCTATGTTAGTCACATTCAAGATTGTCGTAGTGTGGATTCCAGGTTATAGAAGAAAGCTCATAAATGATGAATGATGATGATAATGAAAAACAATTTGAATATGGATTTAAATACTAAACAAAGACACTATTATAAATACAATATTCTCTAAAGTATGTGATTATTCCCAGCCCGCACTTGAGCAGTGTTGCGAGCAATGGTCTTAACATATCCCGCAGTGGATGTAACGTTGAGCATACCCATTAAATGTGATTATGATCTAGGAAAATGATGTTGTGCTAATACCCTGGGCCTTATATATTTACTCACTACACTGAACTGGTGTTTTATTTGTTACAATTATTGATGTTTCCAAATTTACACCATCACACCAAGTCCCTGACAGGTTGGTAAAGACTATACAGTCCCAAATATCTCTATACTTACAGACCTTGGCTATGGTGTAAAAAATATTTACCATCAAGTAAAGGGGTTCCAGCCAACATGGTATCTCCCAATACCAAAAGCTGATCACGGAACTCTTTCGGAGTGACGGGGAGATTCAGTTCCTTGCACAGGATTTCTGAGAGACGCTGCTCTGTGCCACCTAGTACTTTCATCATCAGCTCATCGGTATACTTATGGCCATATTTAGCGCAAAGCTGAGTGATCATTTTCTTGTATACTAGCTCTGTGTCTGAAAATATAGTTAAAAAAATTAAGTAAAGCTGTAAAGATATAAAAAAGAATAAGTTTATCAGGGCTATTGGCAACTTTTGTCATTTAAACATATGAGGATTTTTTATTTGAAATTTGGAACAAAGTCTGGAACAAAGAAAAAAAAGAACCAAAGAAAAACAAGTATTTTGTAGCTAATATCAAGACTGAATGAAAATTGTAATTTTATTAAGTACCAATTAAAAATAATTTATGGCTTTTTGTTCATGATTAAATCTAGGAATAAGTACTTCAAAGTAGTTATGTGCAATTATAAAAAAGAAATTGTACTCATAATTGAATAATTGTAGAATACCAGAACAGACAAATTTAACAAGGACTAGTATAGCATATTTAATAACAGGCAAACCGGTATTATAAAATTCAAATGAACAATTAAACATGACATAACTTAAGATTCCATTAGCTGTATTTATCCAATTTTAAAATTAAATAGACATAGTAAGTTCTTCAATTGTTTTTAAAATCCAATACAACTTGGCACAGCCCATGAATACTACATAAAAGAATTCTCGTACTGGCTGAACTTATTATGTAAAATAAAAATGCATGACATACGAATTACATTCCGTGCGGCTGAATCGAATATAAATATAACCTTCATGCATTAACATTGACAACAATGAAAAAGGTCGCGCGCCAAAGTTCCGCCTCTTACCTAATAGAAGTCCATCCATGTCAAAAATGCAGTGAGTCGCCTTTCTGACATTTTTTGACGACAAATATCGCCTCCCGATTGTGATTGACACAGTTTTTAATAAAAACACCCTCATGTTCGTGCCGGTCAGCAAACGTTATGTAAAGCCGGGACGGCAAACGATTTTGAATTTCAAGCAAATTTATGCTAAACTTTACCTATCTAAGTTTTTACAGATTTTTATTTTTTATTTAAAACTAGCGCACTTACGAAAACTACGCTCGGCAACTACTAAACATTTTGTTGATTGATTTAAATTTGACATGAATGAAAAATTGTATCGTATATAGGTATAAATACTTATTAAAATTATTTTGTCTCTTTCTATTGTACGTCGCTTATGTACATGTTAGAAAGAACAAATTATAAACGTGTTGCTATTCGCCAATTTTAGGAAACAAAATGTTTTACCGTCAAAGTGACATATCATTTGTATAAAAATCGGAATTAATGACGTAGGTTACTTCTCTTAAATATTGTATAGTAATAACTATATATTTATATACTATACTATATACTATCGGTTGTCGTTTGTCGCATTAAATTAACTTACTATTTTTCATGTTGGCAACTCTATCAAATGTAGTACTTCATTCGCTTTCAGCGCACTTCAGACTGTGCAGTCGGGCTGCGACCGTCATGGATCGCAGTTAAGTCGTCGTGTGCCGTATTTATGGCGTGAACATTATCCAAAGTTTTTTTATTAAAAATCGTTTATCGATAATTTTATTTATGAAACGCTTAGGTAAATAAATAATAATCGTTTGTTAATCATAAATTAACATTGTTGCGAACATGGCTGTGAACGTGTGTTGTTGTGTTAAACTGTCGCCTAACAAAAAATCGATTTTTGGTTCGAGAATGAGCCAAATATTGTATTTTATATTGTTTGCGAGTTTTTTGGGAGTCGTTACCGCCGCGGACACGGAAATATCTTGTGCGAGTGTGCAAAGTATCTTCGAAAAGAAAGGAATGTTGTCAGCGGTTGATATCCAAGCACTGCCGAATTCAGGTGAGAATCACGCGCTCTCTTTTTACAGCTTAATAAGATAGGTAAAATGATAATATGGCAATATGTTGCCAGTACGTTCACGTATTATTGCCGATAATCTAATATCAAATATATTTGATATGCATAGAATACCGTAGAACAGTAGTGGCTTAATATTACCGTAACGCAGTAGTGGCTTGATCGATGCAATTTTATCAATTAAAAGTTATTTAATTAATATCCGAATAAGATTATATTAATAGTTATTCAATCATTATATCCTATGATTTTATGACAGCCAAGTACGGATACCCGCATTCGGTCTAGTTGTCCCCTACAAAGAAATTCAAACCCGGAGTGTCGAAGTTTGAAAAAAAATTGACAGACGATATGAAAACATGGATAGAGCAAGTTATGGAAATTGTGTTTTGTCGTTTATAATATCCCACATTGTCTTGTCTTTGTTATTTAGTGCTTTGTATACCTTACTTGATGTTAATCAATATTAATTATTATATTCTATAATATTAATACTAATTTGGTGAAAAAAAATCAGTTCGTTTTATTATTTTTTTCTACAAAATCATTGACACTGGATAATTCCAACGTAATTGCTAAACTTAAGACAATGGATAGCATTTACGTATATGTCCGCAAAACCTAACGGAATAGAGGTATCAGTGGCCATTGTTTCGCCAAGCTACTACGCCAGTGTGAAGGCGCAACACTTTTACCTGTTGAAACAAGAAGACGCCCAAGTTGATCATGATAAACAATACTTTTGCAGTGCCGCCTTTTATTTTCTTCTTATCTTTACAACCATCCTGCCAAATAATAGACTTCACTTTAACAGAGACTCAGGATTCATTAGGGATTATTCAATTCCAGAAGTGGACATATGTTTCCATTTAAAATCATAAAATATTATGGGACGCACTTTCAAAGTTTTCTGTGATTCGTTCTTCTTACGATATGTACGAGATAAATGTATGAAGGCAGAAGTAGACCCGGGTTTGAGTATTTTGTTCAAACTAAAGGCGTCCTTAAAGAATGTCGAGTCAAAAGCATCTTTGAGAAACCAGCGTGAATTCCGACTTTAATGAAAGTCGAAGACGCGAAAGTAGGGATCGCAATCAGTAGAAATCCTTGGTCTCTGTCTACTCGTATAGAGAATAGGCGAAACATGTAGACAAACCAAACCGCACATGCGCCACTGACTCTGTAACATAGTGTATAATCACACAGTCGAGGTTCAATTTAAGACCGAATAGCGTAGGTGTGTTTGATATAGTGGGCGGCGTTGTGAAATGCACACGTTGCAGCATAAACAGACCTACCTTATGGTTCTGCGAACAAAATATTGTATTTTATCTCGTCTTCCCCTAACGCCGACTTGCTAATGTCGATCTTATCTCGTCCGCACAAAGCTCATTATTATTGATCGCAAGATCCCAATGTCAGAAACGCGTTTAAAGCTAAACGAATGGGCCAGCCAGCAGCGGGCAGGTAATAGAGCGTAGGCGATGATCTACTCGTTCGAAACGTACCCATTCGTTTCGACACGCATTTGAGACGTTCACATAGATTTCTGAATCACAAAGTTTACTGCTCACTGTTCTAGGAAATTAGCTTCGACTACGATTTACACAGTGATTAAATTTTAAACTGCCTACGCGTTGTGTCGTATTCTCACGTAACAGCGCAGCGCGATCGTTCGAAAATCGCTTAATTTCGCCAAACTCGAAATTATTATGCGCCGTGAAGATAATAATCGTGTTTCATTGTACACAGTTCCGAGTACCCTCATTCATCGGCACCGCACACTCATTACTTCACCCTTATTTAGGTATACGAAAGCATGCACACCGCAAACTCAATAATGGCCGTCGTGAAACGCACGAACAAAGTATTTGGCTCGCAGCATTTCAGTTTCGGTGTCTTCTCACGAGTGTTATTATAATGATCACGATATTTTGAAACAAGCGAGTGGACATCAGCGGACGCAGCGGCGTGCTACATTGTAAGCGACGACATTAACATACCTTACCGACCCCGCAGTTCGCGCTTGCGATTCCATTCTCATATCCCATGGAAATTGTTTAAATTAACGAGGCCTTATTAAGTTTCCTCCGTGCATTTCTTGTAACGGCCCTCCCACAAGGTACTCGAACTAGAATTGGATACATTGACGTGATTAACTGAGCACCTCACACCCTGAATGTTGCAACGACCATTAATTTGGATCAAATACTTCTAATTAATTGTTACGTACTAAGCGATCCGCTAATTGAATATACACCGCCTTCCAAGGTCTTCTCTGTGTGAACTTTAATTATGCCTCTGATCGGCCACTTACGTAATCTGCACGCAGATCCAAGTATTTATTTGTCGCCAATGGTAATTCATTGAAATCGGCGGGGGCCAGTCTGTACAGGTTGTCGCTATTAAGATAGAGTCGGCAATTTAAGAACGCCGCCGACGCCACGTTTCCTAATATGGTAACAACGTCTGATAGATCGAGCAACGTCGCGTCATATCAAGTTTTATAAAGTGCTTTGCATAATTTTGCATACTTCGAGTCCGCTTAGCATGCAATACTCGATCGCCGGTGTTACTAACGGCCGACCCGTCGCGACAACTATCTGCGCTTACGTATGCGCCGTGCACCAGCCCCGCAGCTCCTGTGCGCCAGACTCCTCACACATTTCGTATGGAGAAGCAGTCGGAGCGCCGGAAAGCGATCGTATGATTCACTTGTGTAATTTAAATTCATAATATGCTCTTACGAGCCTCCAGCTTCGGGCACGATCAATGAGGCAAGCGAAACAGTCAAAGCTGTCTATATCCGATAACTGAAGATAGTTACGTCATTACGTTCGGAGGTGCTGTGCTACTTTATGCTCAAGTCGACCTTCCCAGAACGCGGAATACGTATAACACATACGAAAGAAGACCTGATCAAATAGTTTGTAAATCATATTTATAAATACGTGATACCAAAGATTTTATATATTTCCTGTTGAAATGTATTTTTGTTCACCATATCGTAGATAGACGATCTGATCCCAAATTAGACTGAACCAGTATAATGGTAATCAGACATCTGTTAAACTACATATAAATAGGCAAAGGAAAAACGGTACAGTATGTTTGATCAACAAATGCTTACTCACCATTGCTTGGATAAGTGCAAGGCCGGTCTTTTCGGGAACACTGACGCAGGGTGGCTGTTCCATCATTTGGCAGTTGAAATTGGCACAAACTTCGTAGTGTCGTTGGATGTTTCGAGCATTTCTTAGTCAGTATCACTTAAGGCCATCCTTTCGATCGAATGGTGAATATAGCCATTTCACAGCTAAACCACACTATCTTAAACCCATTCAGACGATACTTAACAAATCTGAAAAAAAAGCACAGTAGGATGAGATTGTTTTGAACAACTTACAGACTGATTCGAAAGTTCGATTACGGATATATACCAGGGCCCCTAAGAAACATAATGATAATAATATTTGGAATAATTACACACGCGGCTATCTGATTCCAAATTAGGCAATGGAATGCCTGTGTTAGGGTAACCGGACAGCTGATAAACATACATTTATACGATACAATACTTATATAGATTTTTTACACCCATCACAGAACAAACAAATGCTCACCACACAAGTCTTGGGTGGGAATTGAACCCACGAGCTCCGATTTTGCAGTCAGGGTTTCTAACCACTAGGCCAGTCGCACGACAGTTTAATACAATAATCTTTCAAGTACGTTAAACTGTAAGGATATGCACCGTTATCGCGAGATACAGTATCCTGTTTGGATACTTTCTAAACTAACCTATCTATCATGTCTGTCGCGGGAGTCGTATTTTAAAGATAACGAGTGTCCACCTCTAAAATGTGTGCTGGACTCGAGTAAAAAATAAACACAGCGATGAGACCAGCCAGATATAGCTTTACTTGTTACGTGTCCATAAAAATATTCTGACATGATAGTTTTAACACTAAAGTTTCATACCCGCTCAATAAACTAAGCTTGAATTAACACTGAGTCATAACATATGTTATTTGAAAAGGTAATATATAAAGCCTATAGGATTTCTGGAATCGTAACGAACATTCAAAAGAAGCCCCATCGAAATCCTTTTCATAGGTTTCTATTGAAGAATGTGTTTTTAGCATCAACATACTCTTAAATAAATGTAAATACTGCTATTATTGTGATTGGTCGATGAACTTTATTTAAAACATCTGCATTGAAATGGCCAGCTTCTTGCGATAACAAGGTTACTGACGTAGATATGCATTATGCATTACAATGCATTTATTACAACTATTAAAACTACGACTATGCGCCAATTCTATTGGTATTATGTACGTACGTTTAATTTGACTGAATATCAACAATTTAAAATCCAAATCTAACTAAAATTCATCTTCGTCAAATGTCATATTAATATTTTTTAATTATACTATGCCAGGTTTATTGAGAAAGTATTAAACTTTAAGCAGTCTCAATATTACGGTGATAAAGATGAAACTCAACTGTATAACGATGGCTAAGAGGGTATGCGTTTTGATTTTTTTTTTTTACAACTCAAACTCTATTTACAAAGGAATCTTTCCAAACAGCCGGAGAAAACTCGCTTCCAAGTGTACACCCGAGATATTCTCACCAAAATCCCAATAAATGGTATGACACACAAATTTTGTACTGTGGGTGGACTGGTTGACAAGCCGACATTGCATTGGGTAAACAACGAGGTCGACAACCCGGCTGCTTGGCGCTTACTTATTGATTAGCTTCTACGTGATTACTAATTCATTATTTTACATCCTGATACGAGCTAGATCTTGTATACCTATCTGTTCAACATATTAAACGTTTTATTAGGTTTTACCACGTGCCGTGTTTCTCTGAAGCAGTTGCAAACAAAACCATAGACAACGTCGATACGATACAGCACTGGAAATCCACAGATGAAAAATGATAATTCGACTGTGGTTTTTTACGTTGGCATTAAAAATTCCGATATTGAAATACCACACAGCATCGCAAAGTTATAAATAGCATCGAAACACTGCGATGAATCACGTGGAGCGTCCTAATCGTTTTTTGCGGCTCGTCGTTGGCAATGTTCATAAAGAAAGCTTAAGATGAGCGCGATGAGAGTAAAACACTCCAAATAGCGAATTAGCACATATGCTCCAGCGGCGGTTTTAACAGACAAGATCTGATTTAATTTTTATAATTAAACCACTCTATATATTTTTTGTCACAATATATTTTTCTGATTACAAACAGTCTTGGTTTTCGTGTGAAGATAGTTGTCAAAAACATTTCCGTCAAAGTACATGCGTCCATTAAAAATAGTTCTTACTCTTTTCTTTACTATGTTACTATATTAGGATATAGGTAATTGTAATGAATCATTAATTTAGAATCCGTTTATAATAAATCATCAGAAGACCCTAAAACCGATATTAAATATAATTGTAATTCTCCTCAGATTAGAATATGCGAAAATTAAATATAATTTTGTTATTGCAACACCAAACACGTTTCTACCTGTCAAACATCTTTACGATGCATCCTTTTTCTTTTCTTTTATTTTAAACATACTTTATTATCTGTTGAATTAAAATGACTCATATCCGCTGTGTTTTTGATTAATCTAATGTTCATTGTGTGAATTTAAAGAGACTGCAACCAAACAACGTGTTTTATTTATGTTTTTAATAGACTTTGAAAGCCAATGAAGAACGAGGTTCGAAACGAGAGCAACATAAATTATTTCACTCGCATTTTAATATACCACTTTCATTATAGTAAACTGAAGAGAAAATTGATTCCGAGCCATTAAATACGCCTACACAACAAACAAAGATAGGAAAGCCGTAAACATATGAATAGATTATTGATCGTTAAAATTGGTTCGTCCGAAACATGAGTCGAGGTCGGCCCTGACGCAAATATATACAATGTACGAAACTGTTGTGTCAACCCACGTGTAGCTAGTTACAACGCCATATCCTGCTACTGAGGAAGCCTAAATTCAATGTAAATTTATCTTAATGTATTCTCAGATTGAACTATAAAGAAGTTGTTGTCTAGGTATTCCAAAAATCGCAAAAATAACCGTAACAGTTAAACGGAAAATGGCACCTATTATGTATTCCATTATTATAGTTATGTAAAACTCATCTTTATGTTATTCTCGCATGAATAAATAATGGAATGAAATTGAATAATCAATGTATAAAGGTGTGGGTAATGTCGTATAAACAACTCGAATTATGTGGCGTTTGAATGAACATGTTTCACACTTTTTAGGCTAGAATTTATTTCCTAATTCGAGTATATTCCAAATTCAAACATAGAATGATTACTGTTCATTCTGTTTATAAATATTCGAAATTCAAACGTAATGATTCGTGTACATGATAATAATTTTTGTTGCATATTTACTTAAAACATTGATCGCCATGTCGCCGTGCCTTATGACTAATTTATAAATATGTAGTACTTACTCGTCTTTTCGTGTAGATTTATTGTTATGTCCAATAGCTATTGCGACATACTAAATTCCAGTCTACGTTAACGATTCAAAAACTTTATATTTTAACAAGCGACTGCCAAAAACGTTGTCCTTTAATGAACAAACATTTCTATTTATTGTATAAGTCAATTTAACAATATGTCTATGAAAATTATTACAAAATAAAAGAATATCATTTTTAATTATCGTAGTACCTACTTCATTGCTGAAAACTATTGTGTATTTTTTAATTCGGTCTATACCTATTTTAAATTGGACATAGAATTTAACATTGAATGTGTTTAGCATACGTACCAGTAAAGTTACTTATATGGTCATTACTTATTATAACTATGTTTACTTAATTAATGAGTTTTTTTATTATTTAACAACGGTAGTTTACCTATTACCATTTCTAGTACTGACAAAATTAACGTAAGAATCTTATGTTTTCAAATACAAGAGGATCCGGAAAATAATTAGTACACAGACGGACAGAGTCTTAATTCTTACTAATAGCCGGACATTCCACCCAGCGAGGCAGGTGGCGACTTGTTCGCAAGACCGGTCCCACTTCGCCATATCGCAAAAACATGCATTCGATTCGTCTTAACCACTTTTGTCAAGCAACAACATTTATGCAAAAGATTTCTTGCGTTCAATCGAAATCGCATTCGACCAACGAGAAAAAAAAACTGGCAACTTAGTAGTCTACGCATACTTCAAATCCAATTAAAAATAATTTTGCATTCCAAATTCAAATTCCGTTCGACGTGTACGTTTGTCGGACGTTCGATATAGATTTGCGAAATTCGGAACAAATCGATGAGTCATGTACGCGATCGATTCGCGGTGATTAGCAGAAATATTTGTACGTTTGGCGCGAATGCAGTTTTAATTATTGTCGACACATCGAACGCGCTTGCGTCAGATTCTCGAAGGCGGTTATTAATAATAACATTAGCGGCGCATTCAGGATGTTATCCAAGAGTCAATGTCCGTTTATGTGCAAATGAGTGCTATCGATTACACGATGTATTATTAAGTCGGTGTCTTCGAGTCATTTCACTCCCGTCCTGCGTTATGATAACTAAGACAGTTATCATTCCCTTTCACCGACCGCACTGTGAAGTGGCGTAGGTTTTTATTCGAACAGACATAAATTATTTTTGTGACTGAGGAAAGTAATGTTACGGCGTCTTTTCGCTTTTGTTTTTCGTAACATCACGCCTGTATTCCCCGAAGGGGTAGGCAGAGGAGTGTAGTACACCCCCACATTTCAC
>DWEM01000365.1:0-19839 GCA_018245935.1 Agara belti belti
CAAATTAACGTCATTTCAAAGACATTCATCTGGTCACAGCTTTCATGAACCAAACAAAAGTCTGTTGTCCCCGTCCTTTGCCAAGATATTCGTCGGACGTTCGACGCTGATTTATTTGGAATTGACTAATGTTATTTACCTGTTTTATTGTTACTGTTTGTTTACTATGCCACTTTCTACTTGGCTATCACAAAGGCGAAATTCCTTTAAAAGATGAATGAATATTAATTGGGTGGATTCATACATGTAAATCCCAGCTCCTACACTCACATTGTTCGACTATTACGAACTAGTAAAATGAGGCTGCAGTTTTTATTTTAATGGCTGTTTTAGGTCCGTTTATAAGCACTCCGAAGTAGTAAAACGGTCAACCATTATTTACTATTATAAATCTAATTAAATTGACAGGAATATAGACCACAATACCCGGTCGAAAATGTGTACATTGATTCCAACGACCATCATCTCGCCTTAAATTATCATAATTACTTGATGTAAAGGGCCTGCAAGTTCATTAATTTTAAGTCGCCTTTGCAAGACATAATTATGTGAATTCGTTCATTGATAACATTTTAATACAAACAAATCGAAGACTATTTGAGTTGGAATGCTTAAACCAGGAAGGAAGAAAAGTGCTATACCCATATAATTTATTAGTATTGCAGTAAAACTAAAAAGTTTGCGTAGAGTTTAGTATTATATTATTCATTTATTTTTAAACGAATATTTTGTCACTAAATCTCGTGCGAGATTTTTATACGAAGTTTTAGCCTCACTCAAAGTACAAGAACTTATGATAAGTTTTGTATATCGTTCCATTTTTAGTACTACTACCACTTTTATATTGACATTTTAAATAATCAACTAGGCGTCGAATTTTATACAAGATTTTCACATAAATTTTTACACAACACTAAGGATAGATAAATAGATTAGATTACAGAATCATAGGAGGAACAGTTATTGAGATTTGTACGAGCAGCGAAATAATTTTGTAGATCGTTCAAGTACTCTTTGATCCCAGTGTAGTCTAAAAATAAGAAAAAAGAACCAAAAATAATATCACATTCTGAATGTCGGTATGACGTTATTTATGTGTAAGATTCAAGTCCAGTCCAACTATTTGCGTATCCAAATGACGAGCATCATTCGAATATGATGTTAGATTTGTCGGAGCGATGTCTTAAATTTGTACGTCTAAATATAATATAAAAATGTTTCATGAAGCCGGTTCATATTACTGTGGAACTGGTCGTAATTAAAGTTAAATTATACACAATGCTATAAATCCGACTGTTGCACGACCGTACCGTAAGCCGGATTTAGATTTCCGCTCGCATTTTGATGTACAGAATAAAAAATAAACGCAACATGAAGAAAATTCTTTTAAATACCGACAGTGTTTAAAACGAAATAAAAAAGATAGCAATGTTGAAATCAAATGGTTAAAATGGAACGCACCCATAAAGCAAAATTGATGCTTGTATAATCTGTTTAATTGGTATGTATAACACTTTCGCCAGATTCGTGAAAATATTATGCAAATAGACGTTAGCGGCTAAATTTTAAACTGGAACTCTGGCAATATTACCATAAGCCACTTGAACGAAATTATTAGGTTTTCTGAAGTGGACACTTCACTTGAAAAACACTCTGTTCAACTGAGATTTAAGTGCAGATATAATTAGACCACATGAAACCCAGGAATATGTTCAAAGTTGACTCCCTATTTTAGTCGGAGATTCTTGACATAGTAACGGCATAGAAACTGAACAGTTTGAAAAGATACTTAATAATAAATTAAGGAACATATCTATACCTACTAATGATTTCGGATTAAATTTTATCACAAAACATATAACACAAAGAACATTAATATATATTTTAGGGATACATATTAAATTTTTTGTTATTTCCATAATTTATCTTTAACCGATCAACTAGGCTTTTTCACGTTTCGTTAACTTAGCTTATAAAATTTGAACGCTTCAATAACAAATATGAAAGCTCATACATTTGCGGTGCAAAGATAGTTGGATACGTTGCATACGTCTTGTCATATAATATTTCAGACAATTTCTCGACAATCGGTCGATGTCGCTGACGTTCACGCCGAATGATTTATGGCAAAAGATATTGCCTCGAATTTTTCTCACGAGCCATCTCGAAACAAGCCACAAATAATTCTGACGTGCGAGATGTTTCCAATATCTAAACGATTGTTCAAAGAGATTCTGGATTTTTAGTCGGTTCGAAAGTTGCATTACCATTTTTTTCGATTTATGTATAGTATTTGATCATCCACATACTCTATTACCTGTTTTAGATTACAGCAAGACTGCTCCTGTGCATATAATTGTTTGGATGAGATATATTGAATTGCAAGTAAAGTTAATTTGGGATCTCAGTAAATCGTTACCTGCTTCGAAAGGTATCCGTTTCAAAAGAAAACTGTTCAGTGTATCCGGGATATGTTGATTTTCGTTGTGTTCCGTTACCGCTCCGTCTTTCATGACATGTTTACTGCTGATGAATGCGTTTTGATCCTCGGCGCCGTGAAACGTTTGGCAAATGTACAATTTCTTCAAAAACATCCCGGGATATTCTTATTTCATGGCGGAGTTTAATATTTTACGGCCGTTAAGATTTTCGGTTCAATTATGTGGGTAATTTTAGACGCTGTATGTGTGGTATGTACCGTGTCTTCATTATTTTAGGAGAGCGTTGCAGGCGCCGCTGAACACAATTATAGATACATATTTTGTCTATTCTAGTTTGGGCAAACAGTACCTATCTGTTACGATTACGATAATTGTGTTTCGTTTATGTAATTCACTTTTTTTTTAATTTCTTTTGTTTTTTTACATTGATCAATTTAAATTCACGTGTATTTCGTATTTCAAGTTTTATAAGCTTTTTTATTCGTCTATTATTTTATATGTCTCTATTTGAAACCGAGTTGATTTGCTGAATGTTGTTGGAACTGTGCATTTATCGGCGAATCAGATCCGCGGTTTTATTTCAATCTGAGAATTTTATTTGCGTTTATTGCTGCCAATTTATTTTTACAGTCGCAACTGGAATTTATTTATTCGCTCGTTACAAAGAAAAGCCCATAAAACTGTTAAAACGTTACGCTAATTTAAATTATCTGTTATTTTTACCGCTATAGCGGTATATATATATATGTTCTACCGACTGTGGCGTTTTGTTAGAATATTCTAATATAAATATAAGCGTTTAGTGTATTCCTCAGTTATTGGGCGCGTGGGCGTGATATGACCGATGAACATTGATGAACTTATTCAACTCGTATATACAATTCAGCTCAGTATATTTTATACGACACCCAAGTAACTAACTGACTTAAGTTATCAACTGCGCTAGGCACTAATAAAGCGGCACACCGATTAGTATAACACCGGGGTTGACCTCAGAACATTCCGGAGTAGAGGAGCCAGAGGCTGGCCAGCAGCAGCACGAGGATCATGTAGGTGGCGATGAGGTTCGTGGTCTCGTGGTTCGGCATCTCGATCGGGGCCAGATACGCGTTCACTGGACAAGTGGCTCCAGAAAACTGAGGGGGCACGCAAATTTGTCGCCGCCCGGCCGATCGCCTACGCCAAACCACGCCTCTATCTCACGCCGAATATTATCCACATTTATAAATGCGGGTACAATAATAGATACATCGGCCCGTTGACAGGTGTCACGGTTCTGGAAGCCCGCGCCGATTGATTCGCTATCGCAGGACTCGGCGGAATAAAAACAGACGCCTCAACAGATGTCTAAACAAATTCACAACAATGCTTCTTTGTTTTTTATCGAGATGGCTAAAGATTGGAACGCCCCGCTAGCGTCTTTATAAAATGTACGTCAGGATTTTACAACGGAAGCGAGAATAGGCTTTTCCTAGACACATGCAACCCACCTTAGGCTGTAGCGATCTTGTATCGAACGCTACGCTACCGTACAAAAAATGCAACACAAGAATAGAATAACTTCTAAAGTTTATATCTCTCACGGTAAAATTTTACGATTCATTAATACTAAAAGGTTAAGAGTAATAAACTATGAAGTGACAATAAACAAAACCATTGAATTGGACATCCATACATATACATCCTTACGTATTATTTAAAATCTTTGGAGTTTTTTAGGATCTAAATTATTACAATTTTCCTTCTGGAAAAATGTCCCAAAAGTTTAAAAACTGATCAATATCATGGATACGTCGAATTACCAAAGGTAACCTGATGCAAGCCTTAATGACACTATCACAATGGACCAAAGTAATCTCACAACAGAAGTGGATTGTTATATCTTCCTTACTAAAGCACTTAAAAACTTAAAGACGCGTAATCGGCCTCTCCCTAAACAACTGACAAAAAGCACTCACTTAACTGGCACTCCAGAGGTTGCACTAGAAGACTGCGGAGTAGAGTAGCCACAGGAAGAAGAGCAGGATCACTAGGATCATGTAGGTGGCGGCGAGGTTAACGGTCTCCGCGTTGATCGGCATGATTGCGATGTGGCGGAGGCAGAACTGATCGCTGGAGGATCCTCGCGCCGCCTGGGCGCTCCCACGTCAACGACCAGGGCCAGACTCGGGCAAAAAGGACGCATCAAGAGTTTTCAATCGATCCTATTGATTTAAGTCTCGATGTAAACTCTGACAATTTTGAAGAACAGAGAAAGCACTAGGTTTAAGAGGCTATAAAGTTTGTATTACAGATGATAGATTTATATTTAATATGAAATGTAAATCTACAACTTTCTGTTTTCACTACAAGCATAACTAATAGTTGAGTACTTCACGGTTACATAAGTTTGCTTTGTATAAAGAGAATAACAAGAATGAATATTATAATTTCACGATGTTCGCGAACGAAGATTTTTTAGACGACATCTCCACATCATAAACAAAAAGCAGAGTGCAAGAAAAACTTTGTTCTAAATTTGAAAACTCGAAACAAATGACTAACACGTATTGCTATAATTTAGAATTGTTGAAACATCGTCCAAGCAATGAAACTGAGGATTAGTGCGATTATAAAAGTGACTTGTGGCATATGAAATATAATTCTATGATATTTTAGTCGTACGGCTTCCGGTGCGGGATTGTGAATTATTTTGTGTTCTCTTTATGAATCGAATTGTCTGCTTTGAATGGCAGCTGTTTTCTCTATTTCTATTTTTATCGGTGTATGATTATTATAAAAATGTATTTTCACGAAATATACTTTATATTGATTAAAAAAATACTTTAATTAGTTTACCGGGGATTTTAAAATATAATAATTGACTTACGATTTTAGAAGGCTGAGTATAACGCCCATAAAGACACAAGCAGCAAAAGGAGGATGCAGTAGGTTGCCACCAAGTTGGCGCCTTCCGAGGAGTTCAGCATCTTAAACTCGTCTGTTACGCGTTCCAGTCGCTACTGAGAGAAGCTTTGGGGAACAAAGCTGAGATATTGTTTTTTTTTAAACAAACCTAATTCTATTTTCCGTTTCGTTTTGGCGACGTAACGTAATTAATTGCATGTCACCTCGGACGCTGTCGCGTTTGTTGCTCCCGCGATATTTTTTTGTTTACAATGAGTTTTCTCCGAATTTGATGACGCTGCAGATATATCGACTCCATTATTCCTTGACCATTTTTGGATTTGGAATCGATGTTCGAATTTTGATTTTTGAAAATTTTTTTTTCTAATTTATTTTCTCCAGCGATTCATCGAGGGGTCGAGTGCGGCCCTGTCGGCGATTCATTTCTGGAGAATGATAAGCTGATCTATATTTGCGCTGGAGCATCGTTCAGTTTTTAGCGAGTACAATGCAAGCCGCCGGATCCCCACCGCCTTCCATTTGGTTCCGATCGTACGCAATCTTTCATTACGCTAAAAGTGTTATAAATCAAAGCAATAGGCCCCTGATCATAATACAACCTGTCAATTTTATCTCATTGAACATTAATAATTACTTATAAGATCGTTTAATGGCATTTTTTCACTTTGCTTGTCCAATATGATAATGTTTTTACTCAGAATTAAAACAAATCACGCTTCATTTTTCTAATAATTATATGAATTTATATTCAGCTAAATAATAGGCTAGCATTTGACCATAATCTCATCTGTACAGACGAAACAGCTGAATCGAGAGAATTAAGTGAGCGCTAAGGAAATTTCACGCCTACGGGGGTAAAACAGGAGAAGAAAGATTATATGAAATTCCGTCGGTTTGGATATTACACACCTAGAATTTAAGATTCACGCTCTTGGTTAATAAAAAAATACAATCAAAAATAAAGGAGCGGGTCAAAGCTACAAGATGCTTAAAAATAAAAGTACAAAGTATAAAATAAAAGTACAAAGTATAAAATAAAAGTACAAAGTAGCCGATTACAAAATAAGATATTTTTGTTTCTGTTATCCTTACTACAGCATGTTGGGTATTTATAAATCGTATTGGCCACGGTTTGTTACTAATCTAACTAGCCAAAATAGGGTTGTCAACATAAGTCATTCATTAATTTGCTAAATAAATAATGCACACATTATTATTTTTAGTCCCACTGTTGGGCATAGGTTTAACCCGCAAGTTTGGGCGATCTGGAACCTACTCCACCGCACTGTTGCAGTGCGGAGATACGAATCAGTGACCAACGTGTCATTCGGATGTTTTGAAGCCGTCATTAAGTCCTTTGGCGAGATTTAACGATTGTAACCTAACAGTAATACCCGGGAACAATTCCTTAATGTATCATCCGAAGCATGAAAACGCTCATGAAAATTTGCTATTGTCTATTGTCGGTCGTCTGTCCATGTTCGGAACTCGCTCTGGTTGCAAATGCATATGTGATAATTTTTTTATAACATTATAACAATTTCATGTGAATGGCACAAATATTGGATTTCATAAAAGTCCGATATTTTTACGTTTACAAAATCATGTAGGTATATTTTTGAATAGCAGTGGACAACCCTATGCTGGAATGAGACCAGTGAGTATTGTAGATTATTCATACATGTATAGCTTATCACATAAAACAGATGCTTGTTCTATAAATCGGCTGTGAAATGGATATAACATTTTTCATGTGTTCATATGTTATGTGCAGGTGCTATGGCGCGACCCAGCCTCATCACCATCAGTCATCGAACCACTCCTAATAAGGCCTCTCCTAAAAGCACCAGCGCAGATCTTTGCGTCTTTCTTTGCCACATCCAGCTTCAGCCTGCAGTATTTAGCACTTTTGCAGAGGACCATCGTCCTGTACTATCTTAAATTATATGTATAACGAAAGTGTTATTTCCTCCATAACACTGAATTGCAATTTATATAATTAATCAATGAGAGTGTACATCCGGCGAAACGGCTCCTAATAACATTTTGAGACATTTCATCTTCATTCTTATTAACTCGCCCGTAAGGTTGAAAGTTGTAATAATTGTGTTAGATGCTACGAGAATTCCGTTTCTCCTTGGGTACATTATTAAGGAAAATATAAACTATTTTATCGCATAGCTGTTAAACAGATCAAACGGGGCTTAACAGTCCTCTCAAAATACTGCGATCCACGTTTTCAACGTTACGTGAACGTTATATTTATAGTCAACTACGGCACTCACGGATTTACGTGGTATTAACCAAGATATAGTATAAAAAAATCTGTTTTAAAGTTATAAATTAAAAAATTTAACTTTCTCAGAGAATTCATCCTATATAGGTATGTAATAATCGTGAAATATAGATAATGCATTTTGTTTTGTGTACTATAATTCGTTGTACATATTGTTATTCTATTTATTGTTATTCGTACCTACTAGAATATTTACGTGGTTAACTACGCAGTGTACGATTCTAGTTAATCCAATGGATGTTTTAAGCTGTCACAATTTTGTTTTTATCGCGCGTAAAAAACTACGAATGTGGCCAAAAAGCCACATTAAATATCGAAACGTAAGCTGTTTAACGTATTGCCTACTATTTATACATCGCATCTAATTTTGCTTTACGACTATTCCAGAGGCCAATCTGCAAATAAAAATTATTACGTGCATTAATCTGCTGTCGTTTGCTCATTTTTTTTAATTAGACTGACTAAACATTTGAGATTTGTTTGTATAAATAAACGGAAATTTAAGTAAACATGCCTTACAACTTCATTACATTTTAACTTAATTAAAATGCATGCATCATTACGCTAAAACTTTATAGTAGACCGGTACATTCATTTATATACTGTGTTTAATGCTTATACATTTTTATCAGTATTTTCTGTTGATTGTTCGAATGTACCGTAAAATTCCTTCATAAAAGCAACATTGTATAGATATTTCTAATAGTTATAGAAGACGGCGATATACTACATAGTAGAGCTTCAGCATGAAAAACATTATTATTTGCACTTTACAAAAATTAAATAAAACACACGATTAGATACTATTTGTGCCTTGAAAAAATTGTGATTAAATGTACGTAAATCGCGTTTGACAGTTCTTATCATCGCCGACTAAATACGAAAATGCATAAAAAGATTATACGTATTCAAACAAATAGGTATATTAATATCCAGCTAGCCGTACAATTAGAGATATTGTATTACATCGTAACTTTTTTAAAAGTTGAAACAGTCACATTTGTAAAGTCAATTATGACAAATGACAACTGACATTGACAATTTAGTCAATTTCCATACATCTATGATTTTATCGTGATCGTTGCGGTCAAATTATCATCGCTAATTTTGACATTATCGTGTTCTTATACTATAGTGATAATTAGTTAGTCACACCCGAAGACGCGGTTATTGGCTGATAGCAATCTTATGATGTGAAAAATAATCTAAAGTGTAGTGTTATTTGATGGGAGAGCATCAACAAACATTAAGGGCCGAAGATATGGCTACGACAAGTACTGCTGTTACTACGGTAGCACCGCAACTGCAGGAGGTAAATAATCTTATACATAACATCGTTATCTGCTGTATTTGATGTGTTAATACTCAATAGCGTTCCTACGCTGAGATAAACGCGTCAAACGGAATGGAGTCAGTTCAATGCTCATTCGAGAAATGTTAGAGGAGTGGGGCAAATAGCTATGTCGATTTCTAAGACTTTACTGCGAGTTGCGAGCTCTTCTCGCTTTTTAAAATTTGATTTTTCTACCAGAGTTGGGTTGCTCGGTGATATAAATGTGCTGGACCTGACTAGGGTGGTTGCTGGTCCATTTTGTACTATGACTCTGGGCGATCTGGGCGCGAATGTCATTAAAGTGGAAAGTTTAGAGGGCGACGACGCTCGGAAGTGGGGTCCACCTTTCATTGAAGGCACACGAGACTCATACTATTTTTTGTCAATCAACAGAAACAAGAAAAGCATTTGTGTTGATATGAAAAATTCTGAAGGTAAGAGTTGTAATTATATAATTACTGATGAATAAAATTATTGCATTATCCTATAATACTGAAGAAATGAAAGCAAATGGTGCATTACATCCTTATCCTCATGTTAGGAATAATTTACAAGTGCTAAGCACAAGGCTAATTACCTAGTCTCAGATTAATGTACAATCCAATCTATTTAGATGCTGCTTCCTACCACAATACCCTGTATAATGGTAGTTATTAAAATTCTATGTTTGCGATAGTGTTTGTAATTTATTGTCAGCTTCTTACATTGATAAGTACATTTGACATACATACATTAATAAGCAAGTCATTGGTCATAGTTTATTGCATTAAAACTAACCGTTCCAGGAAAGAGCATAATCCACGATCTGGCAAGAAAGTGTGATGTGGTCGTTGAGAACTTTCTGCCTGGCAAGCTGGATAAAATGGATGTTGGTTATGAAAAGTTGAGCAAAATCAATCCACAATTGATTTATTGTGCAATTACAGGTTTTGGACCTATTGGACCATATTCAAAGAAACCCGGGTAGGTTAATATTGGATATATAACTTAACTTAAACGTAACATAACCGAACTTAAATTCCTAATTCCTTATCAAATTAGAAAATAGCAACAAACAATCAAGAATTACCTCTTTATAATAATGTTCCTGGTCCTATTGAAGATGTTTTCGGTAATTTTCAGATTGTATGTTACAGATATGATGTTATAGCGGCGGCGATGGGCGGTCTTTTGAACAACACCGGCGAGAGGGACAGCGGGCCGGTGAAGCCCGCTGTGGCGATGACGGACCTCACCACCGGCTTGCACGCGTTCGGCGCTATCATGACAGCGTTGTACTACCGCAAGAACACCGGAAAGGGACAGAAGATCGACTGCAATCTCCTCTCCACCCAAATATCCAGCATGATTAACATTGCGAATATATATCTAAATTGTGGAATTGAAGGTCAGCGCTGGGGCACGGCGCACGCGAACCTAGTACCCTATCAAGCTTTTAAAACGAAAGACGGATACGTTGTCATCGGGACGGGCTCCAATCCGCAATTTGCTGACCTGTGCCGACTGATCGGTAAGGAGGAATTGATCGCAGACGAGAGATTCGTTGACAACTCTGCCCGCGTGAAGAACAGGGAGGCTATTATCAAGATCATCAGTGACGTCATTGGGACAAAAACTAAAGCGGAATGGTCCAGTATTTTCAAAAACGCCTCGTTCCCCAACGGTCCTGTGAACAGCATGAAAGATGTGTTCGAAGATGAACATGTAAAGGCGATAGGGTTGGTGCAGGAGTTACCGCACCCTGCCGCCGGGTCTGTCAAGGTGGTGAGGCCTCCGACCGCTTACAGTGAAGGTGGCAACGAGGCTCGAACTGCCCCTCCGACATTAGGACAGCACACGCGCGAAGTCCTCTCGAATTTCTTAGGTTATCACAAGACAAAAATCGATGGATTGTATGGCAATAAAATTGTATTATAACATTTTATTTTGAACGAAGTTTGGAAAGTATATATCATTATCTATTTTGTATTTTGCAAACAGATAACTTTTATCGTAAAACAACATGTAAATGTAAAGATTATATGACATTTTAAGTGTGAAACTTGGGTATAAAGTTTTTTATTTGCCTTTGGCAGTTCTATTTGTTCCTTATCAATGTAAACACTGTGGAGAAGATAAAATTTTAACTGAATACACAAACATTTAACGGCTGTTGTATGTTTTATCTTTTTTCCTCCTTAATCTCTTTAGTATCCCAGAAAGGAGTTAAAGTTGAAACTGATTGTAGGTAAAGGTACTAAGAAACAAATCTCAAGGTAAAAGCGTGGTTTGATAGTTTTTCGAAGACGATAATTGTCATGTAAATAAATTGGTAACAGAAAAAAAAATTACAATGCTCAAACTTATTGTTTAACAATGTAAACCTAACTGTTTGGGCAAAATCATCCGTTCAACTCTTCCAGCCGCCTTGTATTTATCTCATATAGATACTGAAGAAAGCGTTTCGTGTTGTAAAAGCTAGAAATGTGTTATTGTAGGAAAGTGCCAGCCAACGAGTCGCAGTGATCACGCTGCGTCCGACGCGCACACAACAGCGCAAGAAAGTGGTCTGGACCGAGGACACCGTCGACAACGAGAACATGAACAAGAAGAAATCTAAATGTAAGACTACATAGACGTACAATTATCACAAATGTATGTAACAGACGGTTTATTCGCAGTCCCCACTTATACAAGTTAGTTTTTCCTAAAGTGCTTCAATTAGAATTTTTCTTGATAAAATAAATGGATAGCTCTGTGGTCCGTCAGTTTTACTATTTAGTATTTATTTATTTACAGTTAGACTGTAAAATTATTGTTAAAATTATTTTAATACATCAGTTCAAAGACTTAGTACTTCGTTTCACTGGAATATCTTTTTGATTCTCATTGTACTTTTATCTCTTCATTGCACTAATAGATGGCGCTATAATTACTTTGTGATTAATCATTTCATAGGAACGATATTGTAATGAGTTTTCTGTCTGAACCATAATCGGTCAATGAAACCAAATAGTTCGTTCCTTTAATTCACTTTGAGGTTTTTATAAGTTTTATTATTATTGTTTGCAATAATAAGAGTTTTTATATTCTAGGCTGTTGTATATACGAGAAGCCGCATCGGTTCGACGAGTCGGACTCGTCGGACAGCGAGGACGAGTGCGAACACTGCTATGGACACGTAGAACGACGCCAACAGAAGGAACCGACCACCACCGAAGTGCAGGTAACGTGAATGTTCCACTCCTGGACACGAGAGGAGGTCCGTCATAGATATAGTCATAGTGAGGGTGTTAGGTCCACCACACTGGCCAAGTGCGGATTGGTACATAACGCTCGCTCGCCAAATAACGGTACAACTTGTCTTTGTACAAAACCAACAGCACACAGAGTAGGAATAACTAGAGCATACAGAGGGCAAGTTACATAGACTAACTTTTGAACAGAGCAGTTTCTACAGAATATATAGCGATAGATAATAAATTTTGCTTAATATTGCGTTTTCTTCGTGTATATACATATGTATGGTGTTATTCCAGGAGTCAACAGTGGAACCGACGTCGACGGTGAGCCTGCAGCCCCCCGCGCCCCCCGCGCCGCGCCCCGCCGACGCCTAGCGTACTTACACTCTGCCCGACACTCACACATCACTATGATGTACAGTTAAATTGGACCACTACACGTAGCATCGGTTAAATATCAATTTGCCAAATTTAATCAGATTTTTCTTGTTTATCGTACTTTTTACTTTGTGAACAAACGTTCCGTTGAGATTTCTTCACGCTTTTGAAGGTGATTGCGAAATGCTATTTACGTACTTAATCGGTGTAACAGTTACGCCGCAATCGTGATCCATGAAACCGGTTCTAAGTGTCAATTAGTATGTCACAAATGTTCTAGTTATGTTAACTTAGAATATTTATAATGTGTTCGACGTTTTAAAATCACGATGCAATTAAAATAACGCTTTGCTTTTCTCAATCTATACTGTAATTCGCTCCGAGATTATATCACTTACGGATATATTACATAATATTTAAATAATACCTATATAGATTTATCTAACCGCTTCAAACTATAGTTACTTGTCTCGAACATATTCCAGTTCACGATAGTTTATATTTCCTCGTTCAATTACATATACTAGTAAAGGTTAAGATGCTAACTGTTCCCCTTAAGAAGAAATATTACCATCACTTAGGTGGCATTAGATAATAGTCTTTAAAACTTAAACAGTCTTTAGTGTGTATCTCTCGAGACTCATTCCCTACTTTATTACTCTACTTATGCGTATATAAGAGCAATTTTTAATCTTCAAAACGGAGATCTGTTAATACGGGGATCGTGTATTAATCGTCTAGATTAGCGTATAACTCACGTCACGTTTTAAAACGCCAGGGACGTGCGTTTTATAGCTCCGCGGTGAAGAGGGGTGGGGGAGGCGAGGCGATCCCGCTCGGCATATTGAAAGTTTTACGCCATTGGTGCATTTTGATTTAAGTAATCGACCATCGGTTCTCGTGTGATTGGCGAGTTTAATATTCATGCGCAAATTTATCCCCTCTACCATCGTCCAGCTACTTTTTACTTGGCGCGAACTATAAACAGTGTACGATTTAAATGATGTGTATACAGAGATCTATTTAATCCATAATCTCGATTGGACCCTTTAACGCTAGAGAACCCGGGGCTAAATCCGAGTTCGTAGGTTCCTCTGTTCGATCGTCTTTAACGCGGTTCCATATATCGGCGCTTCGAGCGCTTGTATTGCTACGGAGCGCATTTATGAAGTCCTTAAAGCATTATTATTTAACTCAAATGTCATCGCGATAGCGGTACGCCGTTTACGATTAAAACAATTATTACTTATATCTTTAACTATTTCGTAAGTAGCAAGGTGCGTGTAGATTTTTAAGGAATGTTTCTATAATAAAGGATAATTGTAAATGGTGGTTAATATATTTTCTTACCAGTAACTGTTATGTAGGTAGTCTCAATCTCAAATGCAAATTTTAATTTTACTATCTGTATCTGTAGAACACCATACGGACCACGATAGCTACTTATCTAGATGGGTTTTATATTCATTGCAAAATGCAAGCAGTTGTAAGTTACGGAGCCATAGTTAGTTTGCAAGACCCTGCCCCCTCACCGGCTTTGCCCCCGGCCCCCGCGCCCCTCGCTCGCCTGTCAACGTCGCCGGACCGGCGTCCAATGGGAGTGTACGTCAACAGTGGCGTTAGGGGATAAGTGAGTTATGGTTAGCATTTGAAATAAAGTTACAATGAGATAAATGTAACAGGAAAAATAAACTTTTGGTAAACCCTTATTCGTGTTTACCTTCATGGGGAATTGTCGCGACAGGATGTGCAAATGTGTAAAAATAAATTTGTATTTTATTAAGGGAGGGTGTTGTACTCTCACCCCTGTTAACTCGTCTCGTGTGTCGTGAGAGGTCATGACAGGTCATGACAGATACACGTTAGATTGTTATATTCATAATCCTCTAGTTTTATATGAATGTACAATTCTTAGGTGTCTAGTAGTACTGGCATCGAGTACTAGTATTTCTAGTACATTGAAAAAGCGACATCTAGTGTGCTGAGAGGGTATTTTTAACTATATTGTTTATTGTTCTATTGCTAGGTTAGTTTGGCTGCCCCGTTATGCTACAACCACCACTGCCTGCAAACCCATTGCAATTCGTTTATTCGATTCAATTGAATTTATGCGCAAATCTTAGAGAGAAAGAGAAAAACAATGTAATTATTGTGCGATTAAATTGATTATATTTACGTCATGTCCAGAAATAAATTGAAATTAAATGTCACAATAGTTCTCACATTCAATGTTCAACTGAATTGAATTGGATAAATAACATTGTTATTGTTGACATAAATATTAATTTACTGTCTAAAAGTTTGTTTCACACAAAATATTGCAATTCTTGATACCCGCTTGAATATATCATTTGGGGTCCATAGATACTTTATAATGTTTATCTCCTGTTGATACTACATTTTTACTTACTGCACTTGTTACTAATAATGCATTTTATGTAAAATTAACTAATTGAATATCAAATAACAATAGGATCTATCAATTTGTAACGTTAATAGATAGTTAAATGACATACACATTGTGTAGTCATCGGAGATATTTGTGCATTCCTTCTGAAGGAAGCTAACTGAAGATGGACAATGTTCTTCTAGTTTATACTTACTAAGGAAACAATTACTTACTTAGTGGATACTTATTCACATTGTAATTTCCGGGAAACAGAGTGTATTCCATACTTTGGCCATGCAAATCAGAAACTATGAAGCAAGACTTTCTACTTGAAATGGCAAAATTGACTTCCATTAATCATTTATCTGATTCCAGTAAATGTTTCTTCCGGTGCACAGATATCGCTTATAGACATGTCTTTGAAAATTAATCACATATTATTACAGTTTCTAATGGCTTACTTTGATTAGATTGAATCAAAAGGAGGCAGATGCTTACTTTTACCAGTACTGGTGTGTTGATTCGCATTTATTTGTCATCGATATCATTAACTTTGCTCGTGTTATCGCTGGACACCGGTTTACACAAAGCGCCAGTCGGTATTCACACGCCATAATTAATAAAAAAAAAATCTAAAGCCTTTTCATTACCATTTTTCCTCCACCGTTGCGACCAATGAAATTGACATTTAATAATTTTATAAAGTGAGATTAGTGCCTGGGTTTTGAACCCCGAAACAGCTCGTTTAAATTTTTTCCGCTTATAATTTGTCTTCGGTTATCACTCATGGACGAGACCGTTATAACAAACTATACGATCCGTGGTGCCTGCGAACGCCATCTAACGGCGCATTCGGTCAACTGTCCAATGGCTGAACAAATATTTCACTCTTTAGAATAAGATTCAAATATTTCACAAAACACTTTTCATCTGTACGAGCTCCTTTTGGTTTAATATAAGATCTATTATTATATTCCAATAAGTAATAAATGCTCATGTCACATAAAAGTATTATCGTTGTTATAATGGATTATATGTAAATGTGAGATATAAACGGTGTGCCTATTGGAAAGGGATTTCTGTAGTTAGTAAATGATATTTTAAATACAATTATAATATGTAGTTCTATTTTATGAAATATTGTAAGGTTGAAATGTTGCCACAAGAAAATATTGTGGAAAGATATTGTTATAAAGTGATTATTTTCCGCCAGGTCCTGAAAATAGATATGTTATTTGATGTCGTATGTTTATTGTTGGGCGGGAATAAGGAGCCTTTTATAATTCGCATACATTTTTCATACGACTAGTTCAGTTTGTATGTATCAAAATATATTTCAAATTGCTCGCAATGTATCGACGAAATTTGAAGATTGCTACCAATGACAGGGCGATCGGGAAGTTTACTATTGAGTTCTGTAAATCGTTAAGTTGTTATTGAACCTAATTACTTTATATGTAGAGATACGTGTGATATTGGGCAGCATTTCAACCTCATGAAAATATACGATAAATGTTGTGGAATTCAATATATCCATTTTCATGTTGTAATTTATTGGTGTACGAATAAATATTGAAACTAAAATTGCTTATTTTACTTTTTCCCCAGAAGGTTATCATATAACAATATCATGAGCGAGATGGTCTGTCGTTTTTAGCAAGCGACTAGGTCGGTGACCTCTTTTCAGACGCGGCCAAACAGCTGGAACGGTATATGTATGATTTTTTCCGTTTGCATTTCCATTCTTAGTAACATATATAAAAATAACGGTATGATATTTATAGGCTTTTGAAAGATAAAGAAAATTAGGCTAAATCTCACCTCTCTTAAATAGAAAATCTTGGAACTTAATAGTTTATTAACGCCATCTATTTGAGAAATAAGAAACTAGTATTTTCTAGTGATTTCCATTTTTTCGCCTCGCCACTTCCCAAGACTATCTTGTTTATAGTAAGTCATTATAAAATTAACGTTTAAGGAAAATAATGAAATAAACGAAATATCAAAAGTTTAAAAGTTTTATTGATCCATATAACTATATTAAAATAACACGGTTGCTACCTAAACCTTAGATAATAGAGATACTAAAACAATTCATCAGGTTGAAAACAGTACTTAATTGCAATAATATTTTGTAAACAATTGTATGATCGGGGCAGTATGGCAGTCGCTTATGATTTCGCGGATTCAAATTAGAAAATTAAATGTACCCTCCGGTACACGATTTCGGTTTAACGAACTATGACGTCATGCAACAATAAACAGTCGATTTTCAATATCGGGCGACGATTTCCTAACACAACGCTAACCTAACATTTCAATAAAGTGAATTATAACTAACAGAACTTAAACAACAACAGAACAATTGATTCCAACATGCTCCTCGTGACGCCAAGGACAGAAAGAGAGGAAAAACGTAAAACGCGTCCGATGCACGAACAGTAGAAATCATAGCGGGAGGCGAGAGAGAAAGAGAAAGAGAGACAGACAGAGAGAGGGAGAGAGAGAGATGAGAGAATGGAATTAATTTGTTAGAATGACTTCACTAAACACTTTCAGAGGGAGCTTCAGATCAGAACAATCGATCAATGTATCCATTTGTGCCATATAGCTGGCCAATCAGGCATTTCCAAATGACGTATGACAATTTGGATTGGAGGAGACGAAAGAAGCATGTAACGATGTTAATCGGTGGAAATCTTTAATCTCTGCCTATTGTTATGGGAAGTGCGCGCGATTTTATGTATACCTATATCTATTACCAGTCTTATTTAGTTTAGATGTAATTGAACGTTGGACTGAATGGAGCGCTGATCTAAACGTGACCAGCGCCTCCTTTTGGTACTTAATAATAATAATTGGGACAATTTCACAAACATCTGATTCTGAATTTAAAAGATTTTACTTCTTCTTTCTTTCTTTCTTTCTTTCTTTTAATTAGGCAACTAAATGCCTGCGGTAACCGGACAACAGTACAGATATAGATATTTTTTACATCCAGAAACAGAGCAAACAAATGTGCTCATCGCCCAAACGTGTCCTGGATGGGAATCGTTCACGCGACTGCCGATCTTGCAGTCAGGGTCTCGAACCACTAGACCACAGCGCCAGTTGTATAATTGAAGATGTATCGGTGAAACCATTCTGCATACAAGTTTGTATTAACATTGCATATCTTAATTACTCAGAATTTGCTTAAACAGCATAATAATTATCTAATTAACATAATACTTTCAACGATTTAAATATACATGTAGGTAGGTATGTAGAGTTAACGATAATATTCAAATAAAAGTAGTGTAATTAAAACAAAAATACGGTTTGTTGTTAGTAATATCATTACCATACATAGAATAAAAACTTCCCCCAAGGGCGGTTACGGACGAGCGACTTTCGCCGAGCAAGCGAATTTGCGTTAAAAAAACAAATTTTAAAATGATATAAGGTTAAAAAACGAACGTCGTTAAATTCCTAACACTGAAAACGCCCAAATTAGAAAAGAAAAAAATATATATATACAATTTCTATAAATAAAATATCCACGTATATCATACATCAATATCATAAAGTTAAATGCAAATCATACGATTAAAAC
Source organism: Agara belti belti (assembly GCA_018245935.1). NCBI lineage: Eukaryota > Metazoa > Arthropoda > Insecta > Lepidoptera > Hesperiidae > Agara > Agara belti. The sequence goes on from DWEM01000365.1 coordinate 18,561, forward strand.
AATGTTAACAGCCAGCGATTTCATACCTGGTATTATATAAAGTATAGAAAATAAATTAAAATCTCAATGTACCTCACTTCACTCTGTTTAAATTATTGTCTAATGATTGTTGCGATCGTTCACGCTTCATTTAACGACCCTTAGTTTTGTCTATTTATAACATATAAGGTCGGGTACGCACGTTCGACCTACTATTTACTATTAATGTTGTAACTTCCCGCAAAAGTTTCGTCGAACGTGTGCGGCATTATTGTACACATTAATTAACAACGTCAACGGGTAAATATACGGTCTGCAGTTTTAAGTTGCTAAATAAAATAAGTTGTCGTAAAACTATTAAACGACGTGCAATAATAATAATAACGTGTTAACGAGGAGGTTCAATCGGTTCTAGTTTTGAAGTCGATACGTTTTAATTAGCGGCGCTAAACGGAGATGCTGGCAGAATGTGGGATGTTAGCGGCGTAGTTTCACAGATCTCAGAACTTGGACTGAGTGCAATGTATACGCCCAAACGATCTTTATATAGGCATACGATGAAATTTTTGAATCCTATCGCAGCGATTATCGCAAATTCCAGCACCTCGTTGAGTTTTATCACATCCGAACACAAAGGTTACGTTAAGTTCGTGTATTTCAGAGAAGCAATGTTCAATTTACACTAATATCAATCAGCCTTAGTTTAGCAGGTACTATGTGTTTGCAATGCGACCGGGGCGATACTGTCGCTACATTACGTATAAAATGGGGACCCTAAAAATGGGGCACTAAAGGGGGCATCGAAACAGACCCTCGACCGGGTGGCGCCATCATCGAGACACTTTAAATATACGTACTTAAGTTCATATAAATTTAACGAAAAGAGCTTATTCAGGCACAGCGCCATCTCGCGGTCACAATGGCCACGTGCGCTCGCTCTATCGGGGCTCACGTAATTCATTCGCCACGACCGACCGCCCCACCGTTCACCTGCGCATTTTCCTGTAAACGAAAGAATCCTACATTATTCGAGAATCACTTTTAATAATAATAATAATAATCTTTATTTCAGACAAAGTCCATATATGTGTGTTAGCACAAACGATGCTTAACCTATGTTAGTAATATACGAAGGAAACTAAAAACTATTAAAAAATAACTTTTACTTCTAAGGCTCTATAGATTGCTCGCGGAGGTCGCGGCGGCCACATATGACGTAAAGTATAAGATAACGTAACATCACGCCTGTATTCCCCGAAGGGGTAGGCAGAGGAGTGTAGAACACCCCCACATTTCACCA
>DWEM01000366.1:0-19835 GCA_018245935.1 Agara belti belti
GTACACCCCCACATTTCACCAGTTACGTTTAAGTCCCACGATGGAATAGGTGGTGAGCCTTATCATTACTTATCATATTATCAGTTTTTAAAGAAATATCAATAATTCGGTGATTTATTAATAATTACTTGTGCACTTGGATATGTACATGTTTTAGAAATTTGGAAATTTCACAATTCGACAGAAAAAATATAGAATAAGGACGCGTGTTCGATTCCTTGATTTTGCATACAAAATCACAGACATAATTACAGTTGAGCATTGGACGGTATAGTCAAAAATGCTGAAAAAAAAACTGTACTTAGTTTGACAAAAATAATTATCGTACACCTACCACCCGAGTCAGGCGTAACAATCATTGTTTTATTTCTTTTATGCATCGGATGTGTCCAAATTATGAATCTCGATTCAAATAAATTATATTCATTACACTTGTTTATCCCTATAACTATCCGTCCAATCACAAATGTTGATGTCTCCGCGCCACAACGGCAGCGTTTCTACCCACCGAGTTCTAAACCGTCCGACCGTTTTCAATCAATCAAAAACGCTTGTATTCAAATAGATACAATTACAATCCCTACGAGTCGGTGCACGTATTGTGAGAGGCTCATAGTGGCCACTATCCCGTTCAATTAGTGACCGGATTCCAAGCGGATCCGCTGTGACATATTGAATTTCAGCGGGGAATTGGGAAATTGAAATGTCATCCCGACGTACGGAGAATTTAGTTCGGACGCATTCATCTAAATTCCCAGTTGCTCCCTTATTAGTATGGACGGACCAGTCCATTGTTTCTCATTGTTTTGTTGACTGTGGCGCGTGCGATCCAACCCGATCTTTGCCCCGAAGAGCTTACCGTTCCATTCCCTTTGATCGTATGATTCAACTCTTTACATTTAATTATCCCAAACTTCTCTCGCATTAGCATCAGAGACTGTAACAATTAAGTCGTAAATCGTTATGTTATCGCGACATGAATGTATGTAATGTCTATGCAAATTTGTAATACGGGTCAAATTTCATACGGTTATGTGAAAATTCAATTTCGAAAGCACTATTTTATCATAATCTTCATGTAATGTACAAACTTTATGTATGTCTGATTGTAATGATGCACATTATTTCGTGAATCAACTTCATGCAATACATATACGTTGTATATTGAAGCTGATTCATAATGTGTTAAACCGAGTGAATCAAATTCTGGTATTCAATTGCCTAATTTGGAATCAGGTAGCCGTGTGTGAAATTGTACCCAGTTATTACTATTATTATTACTAGCTTTTGTTCGCGAGTTTGTCCCGCCCCCGCCTCCGCAATTCCTTTTGGAGGTAGAATGTCGTAAAATGTGTTTAGTTCACCTCGACGAATCAATACATATATTATTATACATAAAAACCTTTCTCTTGAATCGCTCTATCTATTAAAAGAAACCGCAACAAAATCCGTTGCGTAGTTTTAAAGATCTAAGCATACATAGGGACAGACAGCGGAAAGCGACTCTGTTTTATACTATGCAGTGATGATACAGGTTTATACATTTTTGATAACAAATTTATGTGTGATTGTGTATGTCGTGATTACAAAAAGACTGACCGATTTTAATAGCCCGATTTCAATGCCTATCTAAGCATGTCAGCGGTGCAATCCCTTTTTTCGGCCAGTTGTAAAGTTTGATTCGAAAGAGGTATCAAAAATGTGCAGCAGTTTTTTTATTATAATTTTTATTTAGTTCAGTTTTTTTTTTATTATTTTTACAGCTGTGTGACTTTTATTGAAACCTATTTGCGAGTGTTCGAAATAATAACGCAGCATTTAATTTTTTTTTCAATAAAGCAGTGTAATTTTTGGGACTAATGAGAAAATAAAAATTTTTCGATTTATTCCGAGACTATTTTCGTTCATTACAACTACGAACATGCTAGAGTTTCAAATTTCTAGCAAATTATCTGTTTTTACGTATATAACGGCTTAACTTATTGGCATACTGGGTATTTGGGTAGCTTATGTACCTACCATAATTTTTCTTTGAAACCATTATTCTATACTGTCGGCTAGGAAGTTACGTTATTTTAGTATCGAAATATGATAAATACAATAACGTTCATCTTGATTAAGGATGGTGTCCAGAGAAAACAATAATATAAGTTTAATTGGCAATAATCACGCTAGTTAGGTGTATTACCACACACAAAGTATACGCACCCGTGTGTAATTGACGAGTGTGCTGGTGGACGTAGGCGGCCAGTGGCAGCTGTAATCGAGTCCGCGCTGCAGCGTAAACACAAGACGGCAGCTCCGCCGTCAGGGACGGGCCTTCATCGTCAGATCCATCGGCGTACGTGAATTTTAGTCCCGTATAGTCCAACCGACGATTGTCACTGCGAAAAACCGAAGGAAACTGTATACTGTTTACCTGCATACTCAATTAATGTTTAACTCAAAACGAATCCCAAACTGATTCCTAAACCAGTATCAATTTCAGCACTTTTACCATAATAATTAAGAACGAGAAGAAAAATAATCTAAATTAAGAACGAGAGAAGAAGAATCTAAAGATGTAAAGTTCAATTACACATATAAACCCAACTTCGTTTCTCTCAAATCTCAAAAGGCGGTGGTTTTGAAGCAAAATCAGGCATTGTTAAAACAGTGGACAATTGAAATTTCAATATAATGTATAAAAGCTATTATCTTTTATCGACTTGTATATGGTTGAAAACAAAGGAGTCTTTTTATAGTTAGGGACTATTTATAAATGTTTTTTTACTAGTATTAATATAATCTGCAATTGGTTTTGTCTCACAGCACTTTATAGCGTGTAGTCGTAACCTGCTGCGTGTACTTGTGCGACGAATGTTTGAAATTGTATTTACGGCTCATTGAATGACCGAGAGCTACCACTTAATACTTATCTCCGAAGAAAGAAAACGCTTGAAACAAAATACCAGGAGCGGACCCATTCGAGACGTGACTACAGCCGACATTGCGAACTTCATATTTCGCTTGGTGTTACGAATTACGTCAAGAATACCAGTGCTTCATTTAACACTAACACCAGTAATAAGTTGAATTAACATTTTTGTATAGATACGATTTTATCCGTAGTGAATATATAACAAAAAATGTTTATATTTTCTTAATAAACTTACCTCAAAGGTGGCGAAGTAGACGAATCAGCAATCTGTGTCCTCGCTCCTGACATATTTTCACAAAGTTATTTATTATTTTTATTAACCGGAAGTTAACACGTTAAAAACGTGATGAGACTGACACACCGGACTCTAAGCAAAATAATTTTATACCACAGAGGGTGGCTATTTTACGTAATATTTCGTCTTGGCGTGTGGGTAACAACAGATACTGAGAATGGGATCTTGTGCTATATACGTTTAAGCGTAAGGTTCCTTTTTACGTATCTGCATATGTCTACTGGAGCCGGGGAAGCTTCAACCCCTATCAGTGGGGCGGTGCTATGAAAATCAGGGCGGAGTGGGGCCGGGCCTGTACGCTTTTGAATCAAATAGAATATAGTGGGAATTTAGTCTATTTCATTGTAATCTAATTTCCTTTGATTTGGAACAGAATATTGTTTACTCATATCATTTTTTTAAGTTTATGAAAAAAATGTATAATGCTATTTAAGGCTTATCTTCGCTCCGAATTATCTAAGATTAAAGTTTAGCTTCTGATTTTTAAAACCCATTTTAGATATTACAGTACGGTTCTCTTTACTGAGGTGAGTCAACTTATGATTATGCCAGGTAATCATAAGTTTATTCAATTACATACCTACTTATAGTTTAAGACTTATTTTATTACTATTTCTTAAAAACAAAAAGTAATGACAGGAGAGCGAGGCTGAAGGTGCCGGGGGTAAGTTGCTCCGATGCGAATATCTGGAAAACAGAGAGAATAGGTATATGATTCTATTACGTCGAAAAAGGTTTTACAAGCTTGTACCATATGCGCGGCGGCTATTTCAGTAATTCCAGTTGCACTAGCGATGCTATGTGGAATTGTGTGTAAGGGTCTTCCAACGCTATGCAACTAACTATATTCGGATTAATACTTTTTGGTCTCAAATTAGTACTCTTCATGCTTTTGATATGGAAGTTTTAGTAAAATGTTCGTTATTTATCTAGAATTATTACGCAATATTACTTTCCTGCTCTGTGCAGTGTTTTAAATCTAAGACAAAATATCATAGTCTTACAAACGAGATGAAATGTGCATTTCACTTGAGGTTAGTTGCGTCGCAGCAGAATCAACTTTCTCATTGTAATATTGTCTTTTGTTTAATATAATCCTTGTAAAATGTGTTCAATAATTATTAATAGTGTTTACGCACACACTGATGATAATTTTTTTTACCGACTATAAAAAAGGAGGAGGTTCTCAATTCGTCTGTTTTTTTTTAAATAATTCTTTAATATTATGTTTAACAAGATGAAAACATAAAAGTGAAAATAATACAAAATGGACCTACATCGCTGGATCTTTTACATGAGCAGCCGATGCTGTCTGCAAGAACAGGTGCATTAAAGACTTGAAGTAGATATTTGGCACACAACGCCTAAAGGCCATGTCAAAAAAATAAGAATGGACTTACTCCTACGGTTCAATACAAACCAAGACTAACGTTTATTGAAGAACAAAAGAAACCATTGTTGTCATACATCTGAAAAAGCGTCTCTATCGTTATCACTATATAAAGAATCAATATGCAAAATTTTAGAATTCTAGATTCAACTATTTTGGCTGTACTGACCTCTGGGCCAGTCAGTCAATTCTTATCACCAGCTTAGTTTCGGTTGAAATTTGGGACAACCTAGTTCCAAAAAGAGAACAATAAAAATATAATATTACGAAAATGAATTGTGCGTAGTTTTCACTTGCGCTCCTATTTTCCTGTTCCGACAGCATTGTTCACGAACCGTATCTGCGGCAAAAAGTTCGGGAGGCAGTTTAAGATCGATCTTCAACACTCTACGATTGGGGACATAGGAGTGTTTCTGACAAGCAATAAAAAGCAGCGTCCAAATGGCTATCGGTTCCGAAAAGTTAGCAAAATAACTATAGTTTTTAAAGGTTTTATTATATTCGTGTCAATTTAGACAGACAAGGGTATCATACGAGTATTTCGTAGTGAATAGTAATTTTAAGATGAGGTGTGTTTGTAGTTTGGACATAAAATTAATTGTTTCCTTATATTTTGAAGCTTTTGTGGTGTGTAGCTGAGGCCCTTTTAAATATGTTAGGTTTAGTAATGTAAGTTAGTCTTAATAAAGCACTTAACTAGGCAACACGTCTTTCAATAAGAACCCAACGACAGACCAAACCTATATGGCGACCCGCCCAGGCCAGTGCGCGTGTGCATCGCGTTGCACGCGCACCGGTTGGCATTTACCTGAAGAAGAAATAAAATCTGAAGAAGAAGAAAAAAAAATGATGAAGAAAGAAGAGAAAAAATAATAATAAGAGAACAGTAGAATGAAAAAAAAGAAGAAAAAAAAGTTTTTCAAAACGAAGACGAAAAACATTTATTTAATATGAAGACGAACAACAAATAAATGACACAATTTAATACTCGGATATGAAGAAATTAGAAGATAATATATGAAGAAAGAAAACTACATGGAAATACCATGAGCGATTGAAAAGAAAACTTTGAATTAGAAGATATACGAAAAAAGAAAAATGGCAACGGAGATATATCGAAGAAAATAAGAATAAAAGTGAAAGCGTCGAGTTTTTCTTTGAAATATAGCTACGGACCCAATTAAGAAGAAAAAAAACAACTTAGTCGGGACAAAGAAATCATCATCATGAACTATCGAATCCTTTCCCCACTGCTTATTGTCGAAGTGATATCCAGCTACCAAGCGTCAATAACCATCAGCATCCAACGTGGCCCAGGTATAGCCAGCTCGGACCAGCAACACCGGAAACGAAGCGGATTTCACCTCAATCGGTTTAGCAAAAAAAAGATCAGTGCTAGGTAATATAAAGAAATGGTTTTGGTACGTAATTTTTTATTTCTTATCAATTTCAATATAATATTATCTAATGCCTTTTTTTCAAATTGTGTTTTATAATTCGTAAAAAGATTTTTATTTTCGTTTTAAAAGTAATTGAAAACTAAAGTTAGGTTTTTTGTTGTTGTTATGGAATTTAATTAGTATTTCTGTGTATATTTATTTAAATATTGTGTATTTTTTTGTTGTTATTCTAATTGTTTATTGCTATTTGTTATATTAGGAATCTTTTTACAATTCCAAATTAAATGTACGTAATATACCAAAATCTACACAAGTTGTATAAAATCCATTGTTCTAATATTGCTGACCACTGAAAACGTGAGGCAATTCGCGTTACCCATCCTTTATGGGAACGAAATGTATAGGATTCGGATTGCAAGACTGATGCAATGCCTACGCTACGACGCCACACTGTTTTTAATTACATGCTTATAATTTTTGTAATGTAACTTTGCTCATTATACATATAATTTCACTTTGCAGTTAATAAGTGTTTATAAAGTTAAGTTTTGATTTCGTAGATATTCATATGGGTCCCAGAATAGCGAATTAGGATTGAATTAAAATCTCTACGATAATGACGCAAGGATGTATAAAAGGTCTTGATTTAGACATATATTACATTGCAATGATTTTAATGGATGTTTTCCAATGGAATGTTTGTAAGGAAAATATTGTATGGATTTCTGCTGTAAGTTAGTATCTTTGATGACGATTGGGATTGATCCTCCGAGAGTTCAGAAGATATCTAACATACTGTCGAAATATTTTGAATGTTATTTAAAGTATACATGGTTGGTTAAAGAGTGTCTTATTTACGCTGCATGATCTGCAGTCATCTGCGTACAAGAAGCAGATGGAATGAATTGCGCAAGATATTGTGTTATCGGAGAATTATGAATATTGTTTTATAAGCTTTCCGTTATCTTGATCACGTAGGTACGCGAGTCGTATACGTGAAAGAAATGGATAAAAAAGCTGTATAGGGGTAATAAATGAATCGATGAAAGAGTTATAATATTATAAAACGAAGTATGAATGATCTATCTTGATCATGATGCACGCGAGACGTCTTCGTGAAAGAAATGGCCAAGTGAACCCTTAGTAATGTTAAAAATAAATGAAATTAAAGGAATAAATATACCTACTCAATATAAAAATAAAAGAGGTAATAATAGTAATATTGATGAAGGGTTGGTAGGTAATTATTAAAAGATAAAATGTATCGACTTATTGAATTGAATGAAGATTGTGCATCACGGGAAAATACAATACAATGTATTTAATGGATTATGTCATGACTTTTTCTATACTTGACTAAAGGCCACATGGTCAATTAAAGAAAATTAGTGTTATTACATAAAAATTAAGATAACATGGACATGAAATTGTTGAATTTGAAAATGCTTGCATTGATGGCTTGTATTTGTATTTGTATTCATTTGTACACTCGGACTGGACTAAATTAACCTGAAATGACTAAGAAAGGCGTTTCGATATATAAGACTAGAATTTAATATAAGGCTAGAATTTAAGAATCAAATTAACAAGAAAGAATATAAACGTAGAAAAAAAATTTATAACATTGGTAATTGTATACCATATTCATTTTTTCCCCTACTTGTTCATATGAATAAATGTATTTGATATTTAGTCTTAACACACGACACACCTGCCAAATAATTGTTTTTTTCTATTATATTGATTTCGAAATACGAGTACCTAATTTTTTTGGACAAAAAAAATACAAATTCATTGCAATTAAATTTTATTTTTTTTAAATAGCCGCCCGGGCAGTTTTGTTGTGAGTAGCTGAATCCCTTTTTAAATATGTTATGTTTAGTAATGTAAGTTAGTCGTAATAAAGTACTCAATTAGTCAACACGTCTTTCAATAAGAACCCAAGGACAATCCAAACACTATACTTTGATTCTTTTACTATTAAATGTTTCGCAATGCTGTTTCATTTTTGACAAATATGAGGTGCACGTAGGTAGGCAATAACTACAGACACAACCCTTATAGCCGTGTGAATAAAAGCAAGGCGTCATCTGTTAGTTATTTTAGTAACGATGTGCATCATTGAGCGTATAAATTAGCGTGTCACCCTCAGCTATAAACAAGTAATTTGCCAAGGTCTATAATTTGGTGCTAATTCCCGTTCGGAAGCGAGCCCGAGTTGGCTCTGTAATTGATTTGTCGCAGCGCGACGTCCGCGCGTGTTGCGCTCGTCGTGGCACGCTCCCTCCACGCGCCGACACGCCCCACTCCATCCTGCTCGTGGATCTCATGTAGGACGTATTTGTTAACCAAAATGAGAAACGTTGTATAAGTACTCCGAAATGCATTGAATTAAATGTATACTTATTTAGCGACTTCAACGTATCAACATCATCAATTTGACTAAGTTATAAGTTTGTCTAAGTCTTCTTTATCTGGTTAACTAAAAGGTAACTTTCATTGCCAATTTATTAATTCAACAAAGGGTAGCTATTAAATTTGGAGAATCAAGGATGTGCTATCAAATCAGTTGTTTTTACAACAATCTGTGTTTCGGACTGAAGGGTCTGGATGGCAGTCCACGTGGATTCTAGAGGCGACCATCTCAGTCCTCAAGACTAGCAGCTTATCTGTGACCGACCTCTAATAAACCCGATATTAACACGTACCTACTAACTGCACTTAAACTAACAAGTAGGTACTAATTGGATTAATATTACTAAGAGTCCCATTCTTGCAGTCCTATTACTAATGAATACTCGCCTACTATTTCTTATTAACACCTGTTACTGAGTTCACACTAACAGTCCCATTCCAATAGTTCTATTAGGGGTTGCAGATGTCCATGAGCGATGGTGGCTACTGCTCACATAAAAAGAATCCGGTCGTTCTTATGACATGGACAATATCAAACATGATTTAAAGAATGGAAATATTACCGTTCTTTTAAAAGTTAGTTACACACGCTTGACTACTACTCGGGTCTAGTGCAATCGGCAATTGGCAACGAAATATTATCTAATTATTTTATTTTTTTTCGATCTGCACAACAGCGTAGTCGCGGATAACTTTTTATAATTAAATCGTTGCAAGGGGGTAAAAGTAATAAAATTTTCTCACAAGCTTATTTTATATTCCAAACCCATAAGTAAATTTAAAATAAGGATCACGAATTTAGGATTAGGGTTAGCCAGAGCTCTGGTTAATTTATTTATTTGGCTGCATATGTTCGGCTGGGATTATCCGGTGAGTGGTTGCACGTGGGTCGTGCGGTGGTGGGGCGGCGGGTTGTTCTTTGTGCGCGGAGCGTGGCGGGCGCTGGACGGCACTGGCGGCCACGCGGCCCGCACACGCTGCACAAAGTGCCCGGAAAATGTTCCGACGCCTTGCAAACTCTTGTTCTGACTGCACTTAATTAATCCGTGTCCTACTCTCATATAAATAAATATTGTTATTGCGTCCTACTTGTAGATTAATCGATTCCATTTACCGTGTACTTGCAATTTCAGTAACGCTAATACTAGAGTTAACTTCATTAACGTAAATACGAGTGTTTGCGTTTTGGAGGAACGTTGAAGTAAGATGAGCTAAGATGATGTGGCGGACATCGTAGCAGGTAAGTATTATCAGAGGCCCGATTTTTAAATTTAATTTTCCTGTTTAATAAAGTGCAGTTCGCTTCAATATTAAACAATTGTAATGTTAAAAACAAACAACGTCATTTACCTATTCTGTTCTTATGCTTACATGTTTTCAAAAACCACGAAGACAAATAGTTCGTATTGTGTCACGACCCTAACCCGTATTACGCTGTCTGTTTGTTGTATTTAAGCATTTATTATACGCAATTATTAACAAGTCGTCTGCAGGCCCGAGCTATTCAATAGCCACATGTGCTTCTCAAATATACCATCCCGTTTATATCTCGGAATAAAAAACTTATTAAAACTAAAAGCCTTTGATCGCTGAAACGTTTTATTTCCACATAATTGTGTTAGAAAGCATAGAATAACGAAATATTTGCAGTCTCAGTTAAAAGATGTTTTAGCGCTGTTATAGATAGCATAAGAATTATCGCCGTAAATTGGAACATTGTTCGTACATACTTTAAACCTTTCACAGAAATATAATAAGGTATGTATTGTAACATGGCGGAAACTTCTTCAGAGGTTTCCAGTGTGGAAACGTCATTGACACTACTACGTCTAAATTTACCTCGTAACGTTTAGTATCCTGCATGCTTGTTTGTTATGTGTAGCATATTGCAACCTAAGGATAATGACGAAAAAGGAAAAATACATAGAAATCTTCCCATTATTGTTTTAGATATTCATTAATCTTATTTAGAAGTTTCTGGTTTACAATCCTACATAAACTTTGAGAACATCACACAAGTGACCCCATAAAATAAATTCAGAATTGGAGGGAGGGGTTAAGCGGCGTCACACGACTCATCCCACATCTGCAGTGATATTGGGTCCTATGGGAACATCATACAAATTATCCAAAACGAATTGTCTAATGTGTTCACGCCATTTAACTAAACAGATTGAACACAGTTTTTCAAGTGCTTGCGGTCTGATTTTGCGGTTTATCGCATATTTTTTTTCTAAGTTTGCCTTTGCTCTTTAAATGTATTGAATATCTAAATATTCGAAGCGCAAACTGTAATAATAAGTATAGTTATTGTACATTATGGATGTGATATTAAAATACGCTTAAAACTTTAAAACAACATAGAATGCACCTCGCTTACCGTCAGGTAAGCTCGCAGTCAAACGCAACCTCGAAAAAAGCTCTATTAAAAAACATACATACACAATATCACGCCAGGTCCCCAATGGGGTAGGCAGAAAGCACCAAGTGCCAAATATCTCTGTCCTTGCAAACCTGATGCGCTTAGTCTACATTCATCATTCTCTTCATGCATACACGCCGATTTCGGAGACTCTTGACTCCTCCGTCAGCCAGTATCTGGCCTATTTGGTCGAGATAGGACAGTCTAGATCTCTCTCGGCGCCTACATCCATCAACACTCGCATTGTATATCTGTTTTGTCATTCTTTCATCATCCATTCTTTCCACATAACCAACGGAGCATTCCCTTTCTCATTTTTACACCGATGCTCTCTTTTACACAAAGCATCTTTCTTACATCGGTGTTGCGAACGCGGTCGGCGAGAGTCAGGCCACATATTCGGCGCAAGGACCTCATCTCAACCGACTAAAAAAAACAATATTTATTAAATTACATCTTCTACAAAAAGTGTTGGTACTTGTTTACCTTCTTTTAAGTATCCACCGCTCTGGGCACGAGCTCCTCGTTGCAAGTCGGAAAGGGTTAACGTATTTAACCGCCTGATTCACTTAAGGATTGTTAGACAAACAAAATATCGAACAATCCAGAGGATACAAGTTAATAATTACTAAGGGATACAAGTAATTAATTACTGATTGTATAAAAATCTTTTCGAAGCTTCGAACATTTGTGAATAAGGAACGCATTAATTAAATACTCAAAACCACTCTTCTCTCACTCATTCTTTATTGACTTCTCTATCAACAATACCTAACATCGTGGATGGAGAAGTGAATAAAAATAAAAATTCTTAAATGCTCTCTGGCCAAGATAAGCAAGTGAAGGCAAGCACCAACGTACTCGTACATACAATCTATTTGTCTTGTCTTGCTATTGTTCACCGTCACTCGCCGAGTGAACACGACCCTCATTGTGTATAGAGTACATTTGGCTCACTGCGGAGAGGCATCGGTTTTTCTGTACAAATTAAAGGCGCTTGCCTACCCTTGACCACCCGTGTTCACGGCTTTGTATGTCCGCCAACGTGCGGACAACAAACAACAAATCCCTCCATCCTCCCTGCATTAGCAGTTTGCATTGGTCTCCTTCGAACTTGGCCGACGTGTGGACTGTGGATCACAGCATTTGTTTTTTATTAATTAAAGCTTCGTTAATTGTTTCGTATAACTTTGATTGGTTACCCAGATTTTCAGTATATGAGTAGGATATTGGATTCTTCCAATAAGAACATTTGTCATTAAAGGACCTCAGTAATTTACGCTGTCATAAAAAGCCTACAGATTGTTATTAGTAGTTTAAAAATGTAATAATCATAATTTGCCAGTTTATACCTTTCAGTTTCTAACTTCGTTTTAAGTTTATTTTACTTCCTTACACTTTTATGGAAATAATATTATAATAAATAAACATCTTCCAAATATTGACTCCCTTTGTGCTTGTCTACGCTGCTGGTTAAGGGAATCTTTTTATTAACAATGAATTAAATGATCCAGAAATCATTAGGTAGGAAAAATATCATAAGGCGAACCAGGATAGAAAGAAAACAATAGAAATAATAACATTTGGAATGATTTATAAACAAAAACACAATAGTATAACATATTAATACATAGTAAGTTTTTGCTAGCATCATGGGCTTCCGGACAGTTTCATCTAGCAACTTTGGGTAGATCGGCTCAAACATAACTGCTTTCAACTAGTCAAATATATTAATATTAATTAATAATAATTTTAATATTAGTGTTGATGTTGTATTAGGTTAATTTCCTCTTCATGTGACCTTGGTTGCTATTGAATGATAAGTAGCAAATTATGCCAAATATATTCGCTATTGTGATGCGGCGCCAATAGGAGCCACGAAGTCTTTACTTAGTCTAGTGCCGACTTTGGTTTTAATTCTTTTACTGATATTTCCTCTGTGCTGGATTTCAGTTCCACGTACTTGTACCTTATTGCCATAATCGTGAAAATTAACATATCGATCAACATCAATCCAGCAAACAAAAAGAATTCTTTCCACTGAAAAATAAAAGCGTTTATTACATGGAATGCTATTTGGAGTTAACCCGGGAACGTCACTGTTAAATCACTTAACTACATCAGTCCAGCAGAAGCTTAAAATTGTCATTTTTTACCTGAGCGTCCAAAAAGTTTCCTTCGACGATAAGTATGACTATAAGGTTGCCGAACGCTACTGTGAGCAGCCAGACTGATTGTAGCACCGACTTCATGCTTGCCGGCGCCTGCGTGAACGAGAACTCCAGACCCGTTACTGAGAACATCACTTCGCCCATCGTCATCACCACGTATTGCGGTATCAGCCATAGAATATGGATGCTATTTGGTGGAGTTATTATAACAACATTCGCCATCTAAAGCAAATATAGTAAAGTATATAGATAAGTAATTAAGTAAGAAAGGCATTTGAGATGAACAAGTTACGGTTAAATGGCGGATATTCGACCAACACACAACTAACACAAATAACGACATGTCAAAACTATTTGATGTCTACATTGAAAATGAGAATCTATTGTGAAACTTTTTGTTGTATATATTATGTACAGACAATTCTATTGAATCATTTGATACTTTATTAGCGTATTATACCCGCATAAAAACACTTTCTGAATAGATGATTAATACCAGGCTCAAGTTGCGAAACTTCTAGAAGGCGGTCAACAACTTTCAGACTGGCTTCTCTCATAATGTTTACATACATTTTACTGAATTATGTTTGGGCATACCTAAACTACTTATATAAAATTATAGACGTTTACAATTAGAGGAAGGAAATGCTTAAAACAATAAATTTTCGCTATATTAATACTCACGTAACTTCTGTTTGCATCCTCATATATATTTATGGTATATACGGCCCCCATTTTGAAAGAATAGTCCCTCATAACCGTTCTTTCATTTATAATAATGTCGTATGTTCCTCTTTCTATTGAGTTTTGTCCAATGTCGTTGCTTTGCATATTTAATATAGTCTTGTTTTTCTTATTATTCACAATTTGGATTGTAACCACATCATTGATATTCGCCAAAAACCTAAAAAATAACCATCCTTCAAAACAATGGCGCTAAAAAGGACAAAGGTGAAATATTTTAAAGAATCGAATTTTATCTTTAAAAAATTGCCATTAATTCCCACATCCTTCCCTTTGCCCATTCCCATTTTATTCTTCTTAAAAACAAAAATATATAGAAATTTGGATAAAAATAAGTTCGCAGCGTTTCCAATAAAATTACTTAAATTACGATCACAAGCGATATCAGTAGTACGTCACGTCGTTGTAATTCAAATTTCTATTGAAGCATAAAAAAACAATTGATGTTTGCATAATAACCAAATGAAAATAGGAAATAGCGAAAATTAATAAATTTCTGTTAACGATTGCGCCGAGGTTTATCGTCGAACTCACACCGAAATGTATTTATCCTTTTGTATTATATCGACCTTTATTCTGCAATTAAAAGCTTCCACAGTAAAAGTTGACTTGAAACAAGGGGTAATTTTTGGAAAAAAAGAAATGACTGTGTTTGAGCAAAAATGGTATGTTGCTTTTTATGGTGTACCCTATGCAAAGGCTCCGGTTGGAAGACTGAGATTCCAAAATCCAAAACCTTTTAGGTTGCTCAAGCCTTATGATGCAAGTACTGAATATCACGGTGCATGTGCACAGGCGCACATCGTGCACAGGCACGCTATGTATGGCTACGAAGATTGTCTGCGCTTAAACATTTATACGCCCAGTCTACCGAAGCATAAAAATCCAAATTTAAAGGCTACTATAGTATGGATCCACGGATATGCATTTACTTCAAGTTTTAGTCACGTGTATGGTCCCGACTTTTTGATCGAGCATGATATCATATTTATAACTTTGACATATAGAATTGGACCATTTGGTTTTTTAAAAGTAAATGAATCAGACTCCAATATTAATATGGGATTAAGAGATACAATTGCTGGTTTAAAGTGGATAAGAAAAAATATCATATATTTTGGCGGCGATAAGAACAAAATAACCCTTATGGGTAGTGGTTCTGGAGGGACAATTGCTTCATTATTGTTGCTTACAAAATATAGGAAATTATTTCAAAAGTTAATCATTCAAAGCGGCACTATGTACTCGCCGTCTATATTTCAAGGAAGTGATATTTTAGAACGTTTTCGATTGCAAAAAGAAATCGAAAAGGCAGGATTTAATGAATATACGAAAGCACCCGCTCAAGTTATTGTTGCAGCTTCGAATAAAATATATTCGTCTGAAGAAATTATAAACCTACAAAAACCTTTGGTGCCATTTTCACCCGTAATTGAAGAAGAATCGAACAATTCATTATTATCAAAATTTCACTTCCGTGAATATGAAAATAATGAAAGTGACGATTTTAATATACCTATTTTAACAGGATTTACCACACAAGAAAGCATGTCAGAAGTAATACCTTTTATTCATAACCCGTCATATTTAAAATCTTTAGGTACATATTTTAAATATATGGTGCCCTTTACTACTGACTGTAGTTACAACTATACTACAGACACATACACTTCTATAGCAAACAAAATTATAAAAAAATATTTTAAAAGTTATCCAGACATATCCCTGGAAGAATTTTTGAAATACACTTCAGATGTTCATATATATCCAATTTACAAATTCATCAAAACGCATTTATTGCATAACAGCAGAAAGATATTCGTATACAAATTTAACTATGATGGAAAATTTAATGTGTTTAAGTCAACTTCATTGGCGGGCTTAAAAACGAGAATAAAAGGTGCCGCGCAAGGTGATGACTTATGTTACATATTAAAATGTGAACCGCTTTGGGAAAGTTACGTTAATCTAAAAAATGGTGTAAACTATCGAGACAGAAATTTCATAAAACAAATGACGTCATTCTGGGCCAACTTTGCAATATTTGGGACTCCTACGCCGACTACTTATAATGGCAATATTACGTGGCTACCTATGACTTCAAAAGAAGATAATCTATTTCTTATTGGAAATCGTTTCAAAATAATAAGCTCTAAAAAGGAGTTAAAAATGTATGAGTTCTGGAATAAGATTTATGATGATTATTATTCATCGAAACATTGTAAAACTAATCATAATGAGTTATAAAGGCATTTAAAAAAATTGAAACCTTAAGCATTTGACTGTTTGAATTATTGACAAAGTTAGCAAATAAGTAGCTTGTTTTTACCTGACATTTACTCCATCAATAGCTTTGTCATTGTTATCAGTAAAATTTGAAACTCCGTTATTATTAATAAAAAACGAATTTGCTGTCTTCTCATTTAAACGGAAATGACCATCGTATGATTTATTTGCACATATGCTATTCATCTGTCCTTGAAGAGCGTACGGCAATTCTATGATGTTGTCAGCTTCAATGTTCAGACTTTCATATACGCTTAAAGGTCCAATAATAACCCCATCTGTGTAATTGTCGCCCTTGGTCATATAGTTTGTGTGTAATGTGAAATTACAATTGTATCCGTTAAATACTCTTAACTGTGCCAAGCCTTCTGATACTGGCGTACCGTAGGTTGGCTGAAAATATAGTTATAAAATTATAAGGCCGATTAATCTAAGTCACAGATATGGCTCATTTTGATACTAACCAAGAGACTTAGTTCAACGATTCCCGAAATAACAAATGCAGTGGCGGCCAGAATCCCACCCCAAATTATTTTATGCAACGGTTTCCTTACTAGCTTGCACCATGTTAAGAATGGATAAATTGCCTGAAAATAAAGAGTTGCATTTATCATTGTGTTCATATATTCAATCGACGGCAACCCTTATTGCGTCTCAGTGGGACACTGATCTCTCCCAGTGCCATCCGTAGCACGGAAACGCTCATGAAAATTTGCTACCAGCGGCAGTTTAGTTTATTTATTTTTACTAATACAAAGTTACAATTAAATTAAATATACGATACTTACTACTTCAAACAGCGGAATAAATATTAATATAAGAAGTGGATTGAGCACTTGCATTTGATCGGCTTTCAATGTCCAGCTACCGATATCTTGCTGCATTCTATCAGCTTGGAAAGTCCATCTGGAACCCTAGAATGTAGATTTTATTTATTCGTAGTCTGAGGAAATTGCTATATGCCATTCTATTGCGTTAACTCATTAATCAATAAAAGGTCTTCCACAAATAAACTTTAAATATGTCTATTGCTTACTTGTTGATCAAACAATGCCCAGAAGACCGGTAGGGGGATGAACAGGACGAGTACTCGCAGGAGGCTCTTGATATCTTCGATGAGATTTGCATCGTACTTGTGATCAGCGTGATCCAGCCAGTGTTCACGCTTCTCCTTGCTCTTAAATGACTTTACCACTGCATGCTGGATAAATTAAAATTTTACAGAAATATAACCATATGAAATAGAGCCATGATAGCCTTGTTATTAGATTTAAGTTTTTCAGTGTGCTAGAGTAACCTTCAGATTTTATGTCATAGCAGCATAACTGATGAAGCTAAAAAATTATACAATTCTGTTATCTAAACCACACTCTTTATGACACATGTAATGAATATTAAATTTGTTAATCATACATTTAAACAGACGATCGTTATCCGTTGAACGCTTGATTGATTGATCTCATAATATCCGAAATATGTTGGCAGTGATTGCTTTTATTTTAATTTGTTTCACAGGACATAAATATACCTATTATAAACGCAAAATTGACAAAATTGTAATTCATGAGTAACAACTAGTTGGTTATAAATGTATTATTTGGTCAAAGTAATATTGCGCCCATATACGATAAAGTGAAATAATATTGGTTCGTGAACGACATACGTGTACGAGTATGGACACGTTCATTTACTGCGGTAATAATGCAATTCCGCTACACACACAGCTCCACGCGAATGTCATTAAGTTTGTCGTTAAGCTAGTTCCACATAAAATTTTATTGAAATTGCATATATGTATATGTAAACTGATTTATAAGGTTAATGATTTTTCTGCGTTAATTTCACGTTTGTTTGATTTACGACTAAAATTCAAATTTACGAGCTAAAGCATGTATTTATCACTAGCTACAGAAATCGATTATGTAATCGATTTTTTACCGACGAAAAACAGTGGTAAGTACTCAATTAAATATATAAAAAAAAATTTATGTATGACGCATAACTTTTTACAGAGTAGTCCGATTTTAATAATTCTGTTTATTGGATTAGGTATTTCTCGAAGTTGATTCCATAACAATTAAAAAAAAATTTTTACCCTACGCATGGAAAAACAGGGGTAGTTTTTTTTAGGTTTTTTCGGCTTTTTATTTCTTTTGTTAATAGTTGATAGAATTAGCACAGGCGCATAAATAATTTTTCCGCGATGCTCAGTAATCACGGTACCCATAGATATCTACAACTATTCGCAAAGATCGATGTTGTATTGATATCGACCGGTGTATATTGTTACTGCAGCTGTAGCTGCAACTGGAACAGGAGTCAATCAATGTTTCCAATATTCTCTCAATCTCAATTTAAAATATATATTTGCGTTTTCATGCTTTTAACGTTTTAACGTTATTCGTCGCGAGTTTGAAACGAAACCGTTACACAATACGCTGATCGAGTAATTATGTACGGTATATACTAACATGACGGTCTGCCCGTGACACATCGCTCACCCAATACACGAACGCCTCAAGCACTTTAGAGAAGGTCTGCATTTGAAGTGCAAGGGAAAGGTTTACAGAACGGCAAGACAATCGACTCGACACAATGCCGCTGGAAAGCGATTTTATTGAATACGTAGAAAATAAAGGAAAACTATAACAATGGATGTGTACATTTTTCATGATATTTTCTTATGTAATCGAAGTGTTAATTGTATAATAATTGTACTGCGAACACATTAATCTGGATTTTCTGTTAAAATCATTTCGCAAACGATAACAATGGACGTAAAGGGCCTAAATGGCGCAATTTGCATACAACATAACGACGCACCAAACAAAATATAATGTCGTATTATTAAAATTGCTATTTTACAGGAAAGCGAAAAACTGCTATCAAATTTTTATTTTTCAAAGTAAGCATACCAAGATCTTATGAAATTAAAAGTAACAAAAAACTTTGCGCTTTAATTAATAGTTTTTATTCTAAGACGTGTGAAACAATACCTATAATAACTAAACATACGCCACAGCATGACTGACCTTATTTTTTGTAGTCTTGTATGTTATTATTCGTCTCAAATTATAAAGATTATATTTGTGTATTGTCCATAGGAACTGAAGAGTGTTTTTACTATATTTTTTATTGACGTACGATTTCGTTCAGTGTACGTCTTTTTTCATGCGAAGCCATACTTCATATTAATATTATAAATGCCACAGTGTTTGTTTGTTCGTCTTTCTTTCATGGTAAAACCAAATAACGGATCAATATGACCTTTAGTATGACGATAGTGGAAGAGCTCGAGAGTGACACGAAATACTTTTTCTAAACATCTCATATCGCGGTAAAATATCTCATTTCTACGGGATAACACGTTTTAATCAAATAAGCGCTATACACGTCGTTATGGGCACAATACAACGGTATGACATGTGAACAAAATGAAATCCTTTGACCACGCGGGCGAAGCCGCGGTTAACCGCTAGTCTTTAATATTCATTTATTTCAAGAAATACTAATATGCTAACGTCGTACATCTTTTCTCGTTTGGAACATGGATAAGAACGTTATTAGTTTTTTACATTTTTATTATTTCTATAATTATTATAATATTTTTTACTTTTTAGTTTGAATTGCAACAAAAGTGTGTTTTTTCGTTTTTTTTAACTGTAATTTTTTCATAATTTTTTTTATACATTGTATTGTCATCGGATCTGGACACGTGTACAAATTTTCATGCACATCGGACCGTAGAAAGTGAGTTAAAATTGAGTTGAAAGATTCCGTTATAAACATACA
>DWEM01000367.1:0-19822 GCA_018245935.1 Agara belti belti
AGTTTGATGAATGACGACACTTTAGCTTATAGAGAGATTGAGAGAAATGTTTATGTTTTCGAAGTTCATTTAGAAAGCCAGTCAAGTTTGTTTTGATACTCCATAAGTACGATCCGGATACCAAGTATCGGGATATTATCGGGAATTGAACAGAGAGATAAGCGGATAAGTTTTTTATAAGAATTGCGGTAAATTACCAATCTTTTCTATTGGTCCAGTCTTCTGTGAGTGATAGACTATTGCTCTGTACATACTCATCGCGAGAAGAGACCGGTATCTAACAGAGAAAAACTAAAACGGGTTGAAAAAATTAGTTTTGCTTAAACATTTCATTTGTTTTAAGGATTATGTTGTTAAGGCGCGATGTTATTCATTATTAAGATTAAAAGCTCCTGATCTTTAGGCCTTTGCATGACATAAAATATATTAGCTAAGATAAGCAAAAGATAAACAGAAGAGAAGAGGGAGAAAGATAAGATAAGGTAACGTTATATCGATTCCTAATGTCATATTAAACAATTTGAGTTGCCATCTAAAGGGCACGGATGACGGAGTCGCGTTTAAATGAAAACATTGCTAATTAGAACATACAGTAACACGTAATTGTATTAATAACATTGATTCCTACAGGCCGCTATTTCAGAACCGTTTCCATAAGCCAAATATTTACACTAGCGACGTAAAGTTATTTGAATAAACTTGAATATTTGTCGGTTAGTCTGACATTTAATAGCACGCAGCGTATAATTATTGTTTCTAATTGAACGATAGACATATGCATTATATTTTTGTATTATCCAGATACTGACGAAACAAAATAATCACTGTATTACAATAATATGTACCTAAAGTACTAGACAAACTAAGTACCTACTAGCTAGTATCTATTAGTAGTACGATAGTACTAGTAATACTAGTACATTTGTTTTTGTTACAATAGTCTGTACAACTATAATACAATTATACTAATAATACTAGTTTGTACTATTACTATTTGTTTGTATTAGAGTTACTAGTATATAATATACTAATACTACTAGTATCATGTAGCAATACTAAAGCAGACAATATTTACGTTCCGCCCGGCCGGTGCGGTGTACTGGCGGGCGCGGGGGAGGATAATGAATGAGTCATAGAGTCGATGCTTACACAGACGCGACAATGCCAATTGTACAATACAAAAATCGTTACAAGAACTACCTTGTGTTGCTTAAACTAATCGCCTCTTTGCCAATAACGTTAACTATTAGCGAATGTGTAAAAAAATAAACATATTATACGACAAACGATTTTCTTAACGTAATTATAGACTTAGTTAGATTTATAAGTAGATAAATTATTGGTTTACTGTTTAAAAATGTTGTTAGCAATTATATCATACAATGTGAGCGAACTGCTGACTTCGTTACTCTTAATCTATGATTTTTCATAAATAAATAACAGGGAGGTTTTTGAACCGCGACGAGAGTGCTATAAAGTATTTTAATTAGCTGTTACTGTTTTCGGTTACTTTGGCTTAATAACAAAATGTAAATATGTGCATTTTAATACCACAAAAAGGAATTTTAAACGATAAGATAATAGAACGTGTATAAATAATAAAGAAACAAAATTTCCTTTGTAAATGTGTAATGCCGGCCAACGACTAAGCTTTTGCGTGACTTAAGTTTTCTTCGCGGGGTTTTCCCTAAGTGCGTGTACACCGAATACATTGGAGTTCAATTAACACCCACGCCCTTTTAATACAATGCTAGGAACGACGGACAGAAACTAATGACTTTTTGTCTTATGTCATTTTTTCCTAATCGCACAAAAGTGAACTACTATTAATTTACGGACGTAATTAATTGTGTGTACTTAGATACAATTGCAAATGTTCGAAGACAGCGTTATGAGATTATACGATAATGACGTAACTCGAGATGGTAATATTCGGTGTAATATTATAATATTGTAACAAGTAGAGGTAGTGTTATGTACGTGCTTAGTTAGGGACAAATGTGCCTGCATGTGAAACGTTTATCCGCACGACCATTAAGCTAGTGTAAATATATCCCCTGCAAACGAATGTGGGAGTGCACTGCACAAACAAACTAACAATGCACTGTCGGAGTCCGAGATAACATACGTAATCCGAAAAGATCCCGCGAAAAGAAACATTGGCTCTAGCCGTAGTATCTTACATTTCACGTGACCTAGAACTCACCAGGAATGCTTTAAAACGAGGCCGACACGCTGACAACGCGGTAAGGTCGCCAAATTTGATATTGTATGTGTTCACAACAAAACTGTAATCCTTGAAAAAACGCAATAATACCGTACTGTGACATCAGTACTTTATAAAGTTATTATTAAAATATATGTACTGACGTCAGATAAAAATGTTTACGGAAATGCTCTCGTACAAATTTGTAACAAGTCCATTGTCTACCGAAGAGCCGACCGCGACCGGTGTGCCTTAATTAATCGTTTCCAATATGCCAATGCAGTAGGGCTGCCAACGCACAAATCGGCAATAATAAACTTTCCGTACTTCTTGCCTCGAACATTCAAAACCGTGTGATACCCGTTGCGAAAGGATGCGGCATAAACGTACTCGTATATATTAAAAAAAAAAACAAATATACATGAAATTTTTATTTAATAACTTTGGTTGTTACCTTTTACTTCGTTTTTATGCATGTTCATAATATTATATCGTAATATTTACAATACCTTAAAACAATGCATGAATTGTTAGAATAATTTCTCCCTTTTATTATTTAAATAATTATAAGTTAAATTCTTTATATATCAAAACTTTAATTATCACAATACATGACGTTTGAAAAAAAATACATTTATATTGACTTTATCCCCATTAATATCAAATGAGTACTAAAATATCAAATAAATTCTATTTGAATATCGCATTTTAATATTACTCTTACTAGACTAATATTTTATCATCGACGTATGATGTTGACTTAAACATGAGAATGTATCGCTTAAAATCTCACAACTTGCCCTTAATTTTGTTGAATATTTATATATAGTTAAAAGATAATATATAAAACAAAAACAAATGCAGACCGCACCTAAGAATTCCCCATATGTTGATATATGAGATGGGTAAAAAGTCCAGTTACGAAGGTACGTGCGTTCCGTGACAAACCTATAAAAAATTAACTCTATAATACCTGTACAACTTTCAAAATTTTTATTAAAAAAATTATAACTGGGACACATGATTATTATTTCATTAATACTAAAGTTAGATGTATAATTAAACAAATGATTATCACGTTTGTATCACGATTAACAAGATTTCTTTTAACGTTCAAATGAACAACAACTGCAGTCAATAATAGTTTATAATATTTCCGTACATGTTCCATTTACAAAGTAAGTCTAAATGTCATATTTAATTGGAAATCTTCAAAATATTTAAGCATTCACGAGTTCTACGAGTACTTGCCCAACCCTATAAATCGGACCACCGCGTTTGTAATCCACTAATTTTAAATGCAGGCTCCGTTTTATTAACATCGCCATAATTTTAAATGTAAAATATCTCACCATTTTAATGTGAAAGAGGTGAAAGTAATAAAATAAATATAGGCGCAACTCCGCTTGCGGCGCCCGTAACGGTTAAATTCGTAACGTAAATTCGTTTTATTCAAAACTGTTCCATCTTTACCTCAAAAGTTACCGGTAGAACAATCCTTAGAAGTGTTTTTAAACACCTACTACTATCTTACATAGTTAGAAAGTTTTCTTTCTTTTGTTATTTCAAACGCCTTACGGTTAAATTCTTAACGGAATCACTTACTCAACCGAGGCGCCGGTCAGTCCGCTGCACTTTATTAAAGAAAAACTACTTTAAATTAAATTTTATTGCACTTAGACAACTTCTTGTCAATTGTTGCAGTTGTTTTAAAGAGTTTCAGTCAGAAAAAGTTATTAAGTAAATATTCACAATTTGGCGCCGTGTAGGGGGTCGCCCTTCATACGCCGAACGCGGTTCACGACTGCCGTGTCTGCCGGCAGGAGAGCGGTGCAGAGGACTCGCGCAAAAGAGTCCTTCCTGGTTTTACATTTAACCCCATTAAGAGACAAACCGGAAGTCAGTAAATATTCATGAAGAAGTCCAAATATTTTGAAAAAATAATACATACAAACGAAGTTCAAGCGTTCTTCCAACAACACTTTTAGGCTAAGCTTCCTTCTATACCAATTATCTCATTTGAATTACGCCAGTCGCCGGAGATGTGTTGGAATTTCAACGCAAGCGAAATAGAAAAGTTGCAACATGTTTTATACAGAACTGCGCCGGAGCATGTTTATATGTATTAATATTATGATTAATTATTGGTTTGCATATTATATGTACCTATATATTACATTCCCACACAACCGAAATCAACACTATCAGCGCTCGTCTTGTCCGCAAAGTTAATAACTACTTATACGATTGTTGTTCAAACATAATTTCTCGTCACTCTCACTTTAATTAAAGTGACCACGTGCTGTTTCATTGTGCAATTAATTATTTAACACGGATTAACAGGTCGTTTAATTTAAATGCGAGCACTTTTTGTTTATATTTTTCTTTAGTCAATAAATCGAGTTGCGGCACAAAATATGTATATCAGTAACGTTATAAATGTCTTCAAATCCATGCCATTATTCGGTCAATACTATGTATATTACTTCGTGAAGTGAATTTTTAACGTGGACATCGAGACGTCCGTAAGGAAAAATGAACTAAATGCATATTTAAAATGCTACAAGTTCGAGTGCTCTTGCATTTTATATTTACATATTCATATTTAGTTTACTTAGCATTTGCATTTTTACTTGGAGCAGTGTTGAATACAAGTGTCTCTTGTATATCGCCCTCTCTCATTGCGGGTCTGTTTCCAATCGCCTCTACTTACACAATAGTTTGCAAAATTATTTGCATGCAAAAAATATCGCTTGCTACATATGTATGACGAAGATTGAAACTATCGCGTGGAAATATGTCCTACTTTTATAAAATTTAAATCAATTCATTTCAACGTCGAACCGTTGACAAGGAAAAAAAAATTCTAACATTAGAACTAATAAACTTAAATGATCAAACATACTCGTAACTTGTGCAAGTTGGATATTCATACCGATAAGTATAAATTCTCATTAGCAAATTGGAAGGCTCCGTACTCCGTAGTTTAATCGCTGATTGGATTGTAAGTCCCTTGGCCCAGTGAAGGCTAAGCGGTATGGTCTCGCACGTACTCGAATAATGCATGCAATTCAAATTACTCCGATGCGGCAAAGTAAGAAGGAATTCTATCATACATCGGCTCCAGTGCGTATACACCATCAAAAGGAATTGCAGTGAAAATATTGAGAAAAAATTCGTCTTCAATGAAATATTAATCCTCGAATGGGGACCACACTTATCAACAGTGGGAACATGACATGGTGATCTGGGACTTAAGAAAACAGATCGAAAAATCTTTGAAGCCAGAGCACGCAACACCGGTCGGAGTGATTCTAGCTACAAAACGGCATGGATTTGTAAAGAAATGGATTAATATATATATTTTGGTTGGATGTGTTCGAAAATACGAAAACGAAGCGGTTATATAAAGCTCGAGGTTCTGATATTAATAGTAGCGCTGTAGTAGAGTCTACTCGTTTTGCACGTGTCTTCAATTAGTTTACTTGAGGGTTTTGTTTTTCGTAGACGTATTATAGTTACTAGAAATAACTCGTATCCATACTTGAACGCGCACGACCATTATCGCCTTATTGCCGACGAGACTACGATTCACATAACTTATCTTATATCTTTATAATAACTACCAAACGTTTATAATAATAATATCTTTGTTAACAACTACCAAACGATACACCAACACATTTACTGACAAAGAAAATAATGTACATTAGTTTAGCGGAAACCTAAAAATAGCAGCCCTGCTTGTATTCCGAGTATTTGATCAAGGTATCGGTTCCGGTCTTTACAAACATTAACTTTAGTATTTCTAACAGAGGTGACACTAGCATAAATTAGTTAGCATACAACGCATAATCGTATGTGAATTATGAAAAATACATGATTCGGATACATTACATCACGCAAACACTCTCACTACGATCCGGATGGACAAGTACATAGCTTATATGTTGCTCATAACCTCCTCTATCTTTCAGTAAAAGTTCTATGAAAATCGGTTTAGCCGTTTCAGAGATTAGCCCGAACAAACACACATACAATTTTTTTTTAAGTTGGTGTTTTAGTGTCATGTAAATAACTTATAAACGCTTGAGAAAGACAGACAGACACAGACAGACACTACAACAATTTTATTTAGATGTAAAGATGTATAGACAAAAGTGCATTCCAAGTCGTCCGCGGCGTTTTGAGGGTAATAACCGTCAAGTTGACTCGCGATATACGAGTACGACCTCAAGTGCAATATTTCATAAAAGTTTGTAGACGTACCCGTAATGAAATCTCATTTCCTTCGAAACATTTGCCTCTAAAATAACTTGTGTTCTCATAATGAGATTAATGAAGGTAACAGAACAAATTAATAACTAATAGCTCTAAAGTAATTAATAACTAACGGGTAAGGTCGGAGCTTTGATGGTTGATTAGTGGATTCAGGATTATCTGATTTAAAACGAATTTAGGTTACCAATGGAGCCTAGCGAGGTACGAGTTTAAATACCAAATTTACGATTACGTGCCACGTATAGAAATAAATATGATTCAATGTAATCAAACCTTTTATAAATTTATCCTGCAACTACTGAATACGGGTCGCGTCTGCCGAGTTCGCTTGCACAACGATCCGGTTATATTTCTTCAGACAATGTACGTAAATTTACGAGTTAGATAAATCAACCGGTTGTGTCACAGGTTGGTCGGTTGTAGTTCCAAACAGTCAATTATTGAATCCGAAGTTCAATTAATCGTAACGGATATTTACGTAAGAAAAATTCTGTAAGCTCGCAACCGCGTAAGTTCAATTCAAATTCAAATTGTTTTATTCATTATAAGTTATATACATACACTCAATGAAGGTCACGTCTTGGTCATCGTTCAAATCAAAACAGGATTGTAACGTATAACTTTGTCAATTATATTGATCAGCGAGCAGCGAGTCACACCTCCTTTAGAAAATACATGATAACGTGTATAAGTTCCTGATGGGTATCACTACATAGTATAAAACAAAGTCGCTTTCCCTGTTCCTATGACCCTATGTATGCTTAAATCTTTAAAACTAAGCAACGGATTTTGATGCGGTTTTTTTTAATATACAGAATGATTTAAGAGGAAGGTTTATATGTATAATAACATTTGTATAATAAAATATGCGCGGGACGAAGTCGCGGGCAAATAAAACAATTAGAATTTGAATATTGAACACACATGTCTATTGCCTAAGAAGACCATTTGAGTGTAAACCTCTACGGACATATCCTCAGTGGACAACGTCCTTTTTTCTCGTTTTCTACAATAAAAAGTTCGATAAGTAAAGTAATAGACCATTAATTAGTCAACAAATTTTTCCTCCTCACTCTCATTATTACAGAATATTTTATTCATGTGTTTTTGATTCGTGTCTTATTCCACTCACGGTTTCACGGGGAATCCCGAAACACGTGGAGTTATGGTACTATACTCTAATCCTATAATTATAAATTATGAAACAAATTGTCACAGAGCGATCTGAACATATCTTTCTTTTTTATCTAAATGTACAAAACTCGACCTATACTCAGTACTCAGTGCTCTTAACTGAAACATAGCTTAACTGAAAAATACCATTGCAATATTTCAAGCACCTACCGCTTACAGGATTCGTATTTAATTTTCCATTTATTTCTGTTATGAAGTATTATATTAAAAGGAAAACAGTTAATTACGAACGAAATTTTAAATAAACTCAAAAGGCCAGCAGACGTAACTTTTGCTGCATATTTAATATCATTATTTCAAACTGCTGTAAAATTATTGGCTGATACAAAGTGACTCCCAGTTTTTTTTTGTTAATAACTGGAGACAATTGCTCGCACGGCTAAGTGAGTCGAAATTAGGCAAATAAATGGATGTGCTGTGGTAACCGGACAGACGGAACAAACAAATGTGCTCGTCACGCAAATATTTGTCCTAGGTGAGAATCGAACCCACGACCTCCGGTTTTGCAGTCAGGGTCTCTAACTATTCTCTACTCGACCACGAAGCCAGTCAAAGTTTATATTAGTCACCAAAGTTCGCCTTATGGACTCTAAATTTGTACTACCAATTATATGTATATGTTTAAATTCATCTGCAACTTAGAAAAGCTATATTTTATGTGGAATGCTACTTTTATGCAAGGATACGATGAATCGATCAATTAGTAGATCGTAGAAAGCAATCTTAGCAGCGTATGGTGAAACAGGCTTAAATTATTTTCAACGTCAACTGACCTGTGCTTACCTATTTTCTAGTAACTTAACCAGGAACACTGTGTCTGTTTATCATGGTTGCGAGGTCTATATCTACCGTCAATCGCAATGTTACTTGGTTTACTTAGAACAGTACGTTACATACATACATTACTCTTGTCGGAAAACCTAGCTTGAGTCGTGGTTGTATAACTAACACTGACTGTTCAGCAGACATCGCGATTGTCATTACCTAACTACCTTATTTTTTATGTGGTCGGGATTCACTACTGGGCCAAAATTAGCAGGCAAACACCTTGGAGCTAAATACAAAGAACCTGTATGTAGCCCTACCTGTTCTTAAGCAGCTTTAATTGAATACTATTGACAGGTGACACCTGAGCAAAAAATCATAAGTGGATTGTAGACTTCATTTGTAACATTAGAAGTTGAAATTCCTGCTCAGTAGCTATCGTTGTATCGTGGACCTTGAAGTTAGCGCTGAATAATTCCCTGTTTCATACAAGTTTCAATAGCACAACGATTTCGATACATGGTTTAAATATGTAAAATTCGTTAGTTGTTTTTTAATAATGTTTATGACTTGGGTACTAGGAAAAACTTTTAAATGAGTGGCGGGTGCAATTCAAAATGCAACTGTTGAATAGTCGGCGCATGCGCGCATAGCAGCTATTCTGACTGGCGGCGTGCAGGGAGCGCAGTGTGAAGGCTTACGAGGACGAGTGCACCTGTCTGCAACGGACCCAATAACGCTCGAACAACTTTACGAAAAGCGTTTAGAGCGTCGAGCGTTTGAAATCCAATTATTGCGAAGTTTGCAAGCTCGTTATAGGATTGCGTTTTGAGCTTTAAAGCTTTGGTCACGCTAAATAACTCGGGTTAGCCTATGAAATGACCTCACTTATTATGATTTCTAGCATAACTTTGATAGCTTTATATATATACATATATTATATGGCGTTAATTTGTCCACTCTATTCATCCTTATGAACGTTGAGATTATTTTAAGCGTATTTTCTAATTCCTCAGATTTTTAACGTTTATCAAATATACTTTCTTCTGAATTACATTGCTTTTCTCTCCTTTTATTTTTGTTACATTTTGCTTTGTTGTAATATAAACAGAGCTTTATATTTTTAGTCTTCGCATACGTAGGAATAATTATATCCTTTACAATATTTTATATATAAGAAGTAGTGTTACTTGAACACAATTCTTGGTCTCTTCGGTGATCTGAGCGTCGTCGTTTCATTCATACTTGCAACATTTAAAAACGTTTCTCGGCGGTCTTTCGTGGCGTTTATGAAAACTTAAAACAATCGGGGAACTACGTTGATATAAAAAAAAAATTCAAATAAAAGCAGTTGAAATGAAAAACGGAAGTCGGTTGTAATTTTAATTACTTCCCAGTACAATACAATTCACATAACATTAAAACGATTCACATGACACATTAAAATACTATAAAACTAATAATTTCCTAAATATTTCCTTACAATACACATACAGTACATAGAGTGATAGTGCAGTTGCATACAATTTTATTTTAATCAAAATACTTTTTTTATGGTTATTACACTGAATACATCAACTTTAACCTATTTCATTAGCATTTTACTACATACAAGAGTTTCATTGATGTAATGTACTAGTTCAGAGCGTCTCTTGTAACTAGTTGTAAGTAAATATGATATGACTAATCTAGCTACTGCAATACTACAAAAAATATGAATTAGTATACACAAACAGTATTTATTTATACTCGTATTCATGCATTAAAACAGTATTTTAATTCAATCGATCAATCGTTACATATCAATTACATTTGCGTCTTATGCTATGAAAACAATAAAAATATATTGTTTCATATGAAAAATCAAGCCATAATGCGGTTAATTTTGTAGAGAGATACATTGTATTGAGTGATGGTGTAAATAAAATGTTTGAGCCTAAATTACAGCTACGGTGAATGTGTGTAAGGAGAAAATCTATTGTGGCAACATGAGTACGCTATTATTAACAAGAATCGGGCCTTTTCAAATGAAACGGTATATTTATAAACGTCGACGTTTCTTTGAAGATATTTCTCCGTGAACGAGAAATATTTCGCTTTCTGATGTTTTTATACTCCAATCGGATCAAGCGTCTTGTGTACGAATTTTCAGTTGAGATTTTCCTACTTATAATAATGAAGGAGCGGATATAGAAATTGACTTTCGTAAGTGTCTAAAATTAAATAAAAATGCTATCGGATTTACCTTTCCGTATTTAATTTCATCTTAAGTATAATTTTTAAAATTGTTATTTATAATATATTGGTGTTAGTAATACGCATTAAATAATATAAGCTCATGCAATTGCAAATCCACGAAAACTAATAAGCTACTGTCTGAATACTAAAACTTTTCAATATACGTTTTTTGTTTAAGACTTTACGGGTGTCTAAGCAAGAACACGTTTAAAATTTGAAAAATAAATACACGTACGTACTGCGGAAAAATTTTGAAACAACATGCGTTTTAGTCCGAATACCTCGTAAATTGAACTCAATTCCATATTAATAGGGCTCCTATTTCCGTACTGTATGCACCATTAACGTGCATCGCGCGATAAATAACTTTTGCCGCAACGACTGAATAATGAAACGTTGCAAGTACACGGATGTCGCACGTGTATCCTAAATGCATGTCGTTAGAGTCGCGTTTCAGATGCATCCGGCCACGTTGCCGCCCGTTGTAAAATACCACCAAAGCACATTGGATGCAATGCGCAGAATCGAGATGCACCGGCATAGAAGCAACGTTATTTCTAATGGGATAAGGTAGTATAGGGAACGGTGGCGTCTAATAGATTACGTGGCTACCCTCCCCCCCGGTATGCCCCTTCTACGGACACGGTCGCGTAAGTGCCATTGAACCACACCCATGGCCAAATGCAAAACAAACAACGTACTCTACGATTACTAGGTCGCGCGCACCACGTGCGTTCTTCTGAACGTTATGTTTAGTGTTTGCTACCTAGCGTGTATTTTTGGTGTTTGTTATCACAGTTGCGGGTGTAGCGAGTGCCGGTAAGTCGCCGTCGGCGGACTGCTGGTACGATCGCGACGGCTTAAGGCGCCGACTGCGCCCTCGGACGCCCTCTTTGAAACTGAACTCTCAGGGTTTTTACTATACACAGGGAGGTTAGGCCGGGTCCGTAGCACCGCGTGTGCGGTCCCGCACAGGCGCGGCGTTTGTCGTCAACGATCGATGCGGGCAACGACCTTGCGCCGAGCTTTGGGTATGCCATTATGCCGACGCCACAGACACCATCATAATGACCGCCAAATTTTTTCAGTATACACACGAGAGGAACCGGCGGCACGAGCTAGCGTAGCGCCGGCGACACGCCAGCAATCGCAAACCCAAAAAAAAAAAAATACTAGTATGCCCATGAAAGTGTGTAAGCTCCTTAAAAGCGCGCCGGGACGCTTGGTGAAACATAAATGTACGCAGAATTAAAGTAGGTTAAGAGTAAACACACCGGTCCGTACTAAAACAAACACCGAAGCCGACGACATAAATCAGATTAACGAACCGAATATGAAGGTAAAACGAATAAAAAACGAATGACAAAACAACTAGAAAAAATATTACAAGGTGTGGATCCACAGTAGGTAGTCTACACAATTTTCCGTGGACCGAGCGAGAGCTTTGATTACAAAGCCGTTTACAGCGTGAAACTCAATACGTTTAATTTCAACAAGACACTGTGAAGCTACTTAACTCTAGATGATAACGGAAATATTTATGACATATTTTTTTATATACAAATTATATAAACATTAACGGGCAGCTGTTTATAAATTTCTTTAAAAAAAATGAATGTGTTAAAACAATGATAAAATAAATTACTACTATATATACATAAATCCGAAAATCTGTCAGCATAATATATTTATCAGGATAAGCGTAATCTTAATCTTATCCTTGTTTCTTAAGTGGCTTCAGAATTATTCATAAACAAATATTTTGTAGCCAACCTAAATATACTTCAATAAAAATGTGAGCAAATAATAGTGGACGGCGAACGATGTTACTCGATTGAATTGAATAATTTATAATGGACTGAATAGTAGCACAGATATTAAGGCAATACAAGGATCAATTATTTATCTACATTACCTATTCTAATTGTATACAGCAACAGCAATGTTAATACATTCAGGAGTAAATTTCAAATCGTATTACTATTACGATTGAAATTACACATGCTTGCTGTGCTACTATTAAGTATCAAATTACGAGATCAAAGTACGGGATCGGGATCAAAGTACGAGAAACAAAACAACACGTGGACATTCCGGGGTCCCCCGAATAGCACAGGCGCAGGCCGCACAAGGGGTACTACTGTAATAAATATTCCCATATAATCCGTTGCCATTTTCAGGGCACCGTGCCACCTTTTAAAGGTCTCCCCCGGTTACTAAAAACAACTAGAATAGGAACAATTAGTGTTAGTCAAAAGCAAATCTATATTAACGAATATAGCGTTTCATATACGTATCAAAGTAGCAAAAGAAATAGACAATTCCCTTTGTTTTTCTTTCCATCATTACAGAAATAAGCTTCAGTTGGATACGGTTGTTGAGCCACGGTAAGCGCACCGACAAACAGAGATTGTTCTTATTTAAACAAGAATTGTTACTTGTTTGGATCTCGATTACTTCAATAGCTGCGAATATTTCGAAATATAGATAGATCTTATTGATATAATAGTACTATTGTATTGTATTATACATACATATAATCATGAACAAGTTGCTTCAAACTGAGACGAAATTAAATGAATTTTATAAAGGAAGTGATTTTGACCAGCATTTTAATTTTTTAGAATACCTTTATTACGGACCGCCAAGAGTAGAAAATTAATAAAGTACTAACATCGTTGTAAAAAAATAGGGGTTGGTGGTAGAGAGACGATAATATAGGGTTGTATGTATTTTTTAATGTTATATCATAAAAAAAATAAAATTAAAAAAATTGTCCAAAGAAAAAGAACTAAAATTTTTGGGGTGGACCACCCTTATAAAATCAAGGCTATGAAAAATATTTTACATCCTATTCTCAGACCTACTGAATATACACACAAAGTTTCATGAGAATCAGTCAAGCCGTTTCGGAGGAATTTTGTTACAAACATTGTGACACGAAAAATTTATATATTAGAAGTAGGAACTCCGCAGGAGCGGAATGTGCTAAAACAATACATTTCACGATAGAGCGAAAGAACTTTGTAAACTCGTTTGCAACCAACGACAAGCAGCTCGTCGCCACTGCTGATTATCAAAACAGAATAAGTTACATTCACCTTTAATACGAACCCTGAAATTTAACTGCACAACTCCCACTGATTTACTAATATTATAAGGTAAGTTTTAATAAACTTTCAACGAAATGTTTATGCCACTCATCCAATATAATCATGTGCCTCACTAAATAAGATCTTTTGAAATATCTTTTTATTATTACGCTACATCTATATTACACGAGAAATCTATACAATACCTACTACAAAAGTATAATTCTGCACGCAATAAATGTATAATCTGTACAGTATGTGTAAGTAGTTCATGATTTAAATTAAAATACATACATATTTAACACAAAATGTTAGTCGCAACATTGCTACAAAAATAGTAAGTGATTTTAAAAGCACGTATAATTTTAAATTGAAATTGTTTTATATCAATGTTGTCGAGCAAAGCACCGCCGTGCCCGTGTATATGGAATGAAAAGCAATAAATCAAACCTATGCACGATGCATGAAGCGTAACCTGCCCGGCCGCCGCGCATTCATTTGATAACACAACAAACAATAAAAACTGTTCCACCAATTTTACATTTTGCCGATGA
The DNA here is from genome assembly GCA_018245935.1 of Agara belti belti. NCBI lineage: Eukaryota > Metazoa > Arthropoda > Insecta > Lepidoptera > Hesperiidae > Agara > Agara belti. The sequence continues at coordinate 14,331 of DWEM01000367.1, forward strand.
CTTTTAAATGTTCGTAAAATATGACGGAGCAAAATTGAAAACAGACGGAATACCACGATGTTTTGTAGGGTCCATTAATTTACACGAACATTATGCTAGCAAGCAGTCTGCCACAAAATTTAAGTCCTCGGGGGATGCGATCCCAAACTACGGTGCAACAGTAGACAGAATTAACGGGCCAAGCGATCTTGGAAAGTTTCAGATATCTTGTCGTTAACATGAAAACTATCTCGGTAAGAAAGTTTAATACATTTCATTTATACATTCTGTAGCAGGAGCAACTTTGTTCTTACTGCATAGCGGTTTTGGCTCGCCTAAGTAAAAGTTCTGTTTCCTTTGAAATTGGTTCGCAAAATCCACGACCTGCTCGCCACCATTTAATATCACTTGCACTTCGCCCTCTTTCAGTGTAAGCGTATCCATTCAAATGAACTTTTAAATTAACTTTGCACTGTAGGTCTTCCCGACGAGATAGCGGAAATCCGATTAAAATGCCTTCACGCCGACGAGGCGCTTTAAAGTTCCTAACTAAAAACTTATGCATTTCCATTCATTTCTGCGGCTCGGATGTGGGGTAATAAAAACATTCCGAAGAAAATTTACACTTTTACCTTTTTTATGAATGTACAAACGGGTGGCAACGCCGATGTTATTATACCGTAACCGACGATAAAGCTAAAAAATCCGCAGTTCCCAATTATATTTTTCGAATAGAATTCGTCCCGTAATGAGATTTATAGGAACGAAAGTTTTGTGAACGTTTAAAAATATCGCATTCCGTATATTCAAGAAAATGTATAGTATAGATTCTTGTTGTCTGGTATAAAAAGCGACCAACTATATTATTAACCTAAGGTATGTTCATCAAGTAAAGATTTGAATACCCGTAAAATGGTTATAGAGTTACGTAATGTCTCATATTTGTGCAAAGTATGGGGTAAAACGTATGTCAGTTTTTGGCCCATGTACCAACTGTAAGCAAAATTTCTTACAAAACCAGGCAGTCTTTTTTGCATAATTGATAAAAGAACATCCAAACAAATTGACATGGAAACTTTCATATTTCAATATAAACATGATATAGTTTTACATTTTAAAGTCTTGGTATCATTTAATACCGTATAAACAACTTTAGTACCTATTTCATATTTATTAAGGTTGCAATTGAAATGTCGCAGCTATTCCACATCTACCCAACGTCGGACAACCGCTAAACCGACTTTATAAGAATAATCCGGTCGGTCAAAGGAATATATGAAAAGTCAGGTGGCATGGGAGCTAAGAAGATAGCTTTTTGGAGGCTGAAAGTTTTATGCGTAACGAACGGGAAGGTATTTCACGGAATTTAATGTTACATATTTACTTGTATAATTCTAAATAACATGAAACGATCTGAAAACTAAGGATCATCAGAGATTACGATGTTTCATTATTTTTGGTGTTTTTCTGTTCGTTGACAATACGAGTGCAGTAGGTACCTACTGTATTGGTGTTGTGAGTAATTTTGTTTATATAGTCTATCCGTATTTATTAAAGAGGTCTCCAGCTCTGTGATCTAAACAAAAAAGAAAGAACAAGTGCATAAAGGCGGTGATAAATTACATGCCTCAATAAAGTGTTCTCGTTCTGCTACGATAGCGACACAAGTACACACACTCATTGTGCCTGTTACTGTAACCAGCGCCAAATATTTCGTACTGTACATTATACATTTCGAGCACACGTTAAAAATGCTTCGCAGTACCTTGGCAATGTAGTATAAAGAATAAAAAAGAAGAACAAAAACGTAAAAAGGGAGAATTGTTCTAATTATCACACGAAATTCCGCCAGTGGAAAGTTGCAGTTGATGCACGCCTTACAAAATTTCAACTCAACGTAGCATACGTTAAGTTGAATTTTGCGCAGCAGATAGTAGAATTTTTGTATTAATGACATTTTATGGTAATGTGATTCACTTACATTATGTTTTAAAAATATTTTCACTTACTTCGCCAAATATGTAACGAGAAGATTTAATTTCGATAAACCGTTTGAATCAGACACAAATAAAATTCAATGAATTAATAATTGGTACATATTAAATTTCAATATCGTACGATTTGAATATCGATGCACAGCTGAGTATATTTGCTGGTCCACATTATATATTTAGGCGTATGGAATGGAGTTGCTAGGTTAATAGTTAATATCTTTTCCATTTCATTTAAATTCAGACGTTTACTGTACAAACAAATAGACCCCTCGAATAACGTTTGCGTGTAAATATTTGTCCCGGCCGATAATCAACGTAGCTGGCCGGCGGGGCATTATTTATCTAACCCAACGTTGAAAGTCCCTCGCTTACGGATTATATTATTTTTAAAACAATATAATCCGTAAGCGTCTACATATTTATATAAACAAGAAACTGTTTTAATATTCGATTTATTTCATAATTTAGTGGAAGATTACGAAGTTAAAACGCTCCGGCTGGGAGAGGATGCTGCACGCTATAGAACTGTTCACAATGTTATCTAAAGCTTGTGAAGTGTGCGACCTCGACTAAGCCAGCTTAGTAGACTATGGCCTTACATCTTTTCATTATTTCCCCTACATACGTCCAAAAGCGGAATAATAAAATTGTTGAATAGAAATGCACATGTTATAAACGCAAAACACTGATTGTAATAAAACTAAACCCAACCTTAATACACACTTTCCTTAATACATTCTGTCAACTGATAGTTTCAAAGCCGTGTCGATTAGACAGAGGCTAACGACTTTCACAAGCAACATCGGTCTACTGTCACCAATATCGACATAAATTGTCATCTATTCAAATCATTTTCATATAGAAATAACTGTGGAGACAAACAAGCAATTTAATGTAACTTAAGACAGACGACAGTATCATAATAAATTGATAGTAGACTTATGGTTAATATTCGTGGCTGATATTTATATCTACATCACACAACACTTGAAATGGATTCCAATCACAATGAATACAGAAATAGCTTTCAAGTTTGACGATATATCAGCTTACATTGTTTGGATTGCCCGCTGATATTGTATCGTTTCATCGCGTTCATATAATGACGAATGAATAATGCACGAAACGTAGTAAATTGCAAAATGGTAATTCATTTTCCACTCAATGCTTGATTAGCTCGATTCTGCAGCAATTACATAAATGTAATTATAAAGTATCGTAGTCCCTTCGCTTTGGAGTTATTTATATTTTGATCTCCACTGAAACAAGTAAAGGGTCCTCTACTGTTACAGTTTATCCTTAGGATAGATCAGTTGGTCTCGTATACAACTATATTCAGGGGATAGAAATGGGTTTCGCCGCCGTATATTTTCGTAAGAGGGTTTCAACCCTCAAGTGCGTTTACGTGCTCCAAGCATCATTGACCGCACAACCTCTGGGTAGGGTTGGTGAGTAACCTAATGAAATGTGTTTTCCAATACAGAAATACATGCATTCCCTCCTGAAACCTACACGGTGAAGAGAACGAACGTCCATCGTTAATTCTCTCTCAGTGCTATCCATAAATCTACATTCAATGTGAGTTCCTGAAGGAATTCAGAAAGTAACGACCGTCTCAGCCGACTTACCGCACGCATACTCTCCGTAAATTCCACGAAACGCAAACCACAAATTCGGTAAGCGAAACACAATTACTGACAACAATTGAGTATAATTACTAACCGAAAATCATGTTCCTAAAGTTCTAAAATAAATCATTTAACCTCTATAAGAAAATAGTAGGGACAAAAGTTATAACGCATCAAGGCCAAAACCGTACATAGAATATTTGTAAAATGACGAAAACAATAAAACCAGTGATTATGACGACAATAAAGAAACAAATGAGCCGTGTGATTAATTTAATAACGAGACAAAGTTGCTTTGTGACGTTACTTTAGATTTAATTCACGGCAACACTGGTTAGGTTAAATGACCCTATCTGTATTTTCAATTGTTTCAATTAAACAGCTTTTCTACATCTAGGCAATGTATACAGAAATGTGCAGATCAAACAATTGAAAGAGCTACATCCGGAATTAATTGAATATGTAATACAGCACGACAGAGCTCTCGATTCGCCGTGGATGAGTTTAATTCCAATTCAATGAATAGAAATGCTGTAGTAACAATTCATATTCATGTTCCAGGCGTACAATTTATTTTATACAGCGTGAGTACTTTTACTTAGATTGGTTCCAGTGGTATGAGTGTTCCAGTATAAATTCGTTCGTTTAACCCTTGAACATGGTCTTTTTTTTATAAGTAACTTTCCATTGTTTTTTACTTTTGAATAATATAAAACGAGATGGTACCCAACCAGCCGCCTCGCTGTTATAGCTTTCGGGTCGTCAGTTCTTCGTTTCCAAAATATTATACGTTTCAAATGCATTTTATCACGCGAACATAAAAGGCTTTGCGTTCTGACAATTTCGGTATTATGAAAACGTATGTTAATATTCCCACGGAAATATGAATAACCGTGTCTTACTGTATACTGTATGCCTTAAGATTTGTGAATATCGAGCTAAAACTAAAATGTAGGTACAGACAGTGACTTACATATTATACAGACCCTAGTGAATTTTCAATAGAAACGATGTATCTTAAAGTAGAATGAGATTACATTCTAACTTTGAGTTAAGTGTGGCACAGAAAATAGTATACCACAAGCTACTTGCTGTCTACGTTGAGAACGTCTTTCGTAAATCGAACGAACGAAATATCTCCTAACATTATTTAATTCTACTAGCGTACAAATATTAATATAAACTCACGTTACCTGTCTACAAAATATTATTATCAATATAAAGTAAGAAAATACCATATCGTATTGATAAAAATTGCCGTAGGCGACTAATAAAAAGACATTAGAGTTATTTAAAACAAACAAAAATAATAATTGGGTTTTTTTACTTTCCGGTAACGGATTTTTTTCTTTAACGACTTATTAATCGAGCCTTAATTTCAATGTAATGTTTTTTCTGTGTTTACATGAAAGTCCTTATACATACATGTATTGTATGTGTAAGTTTTGTTTTTCCATTAGTTGTATTGAATGTCATAACTGTTGGTAAACTTAACAAATAAATAAATAAATAAAAAGTCGATAATATAAAAGATTATTATTAACGGAAATTAATGTACATTTATTAAAACATTGTGAACGATAGCAGGAGGCACAAAACAATTTCACCATACATTTTGTTCTTAAGCAATTAAGTATTGAGTTAGCGTTCGCACGAAACCAATAAAGTGTTCGATGGCTTAGGCACATCGACAATGACGCAAGCCATGTTATTAAGGCCATTAAGTATTCACTATACAGACTGATAAAATGGAAGCGATGGTTATGAATAAACGTAACACTATAATATACTTTACTAGCTTTTGCCCGCGACTTCGTCCCGCCCTCGCCCCCGCAATTCCCTTTGGAGGTAGAATTTCGTAAAATGTGTGTTTAGTTCACCTCGACGTATC
>DWEM01000368.1:0-19819 GCA_018245935.1 Agara belti belti
GACGGTACGCACACACGCACACGCACACACACACACACACGCACACGCACGCGCACACGCACACACACACACACGCACACGCGCGCGCACACACGCACACACGCACACACACGCACACGCGGTGTCCAAGTAGGAATGTATCGTCAATAAGGGCCACGGAATTGATTGCGTCATCCATAAGTTATGTAGGTAATCAATGGTTGGTTTTGTTGTTTTTTAACTCTTAAGTGTGTCTATTATTTTGGGGCGAACAAAGCCCCGAGATAAACGCTTTCTTTCTTTCTTTCTTTCTATCTTTCTTTGATTGTGTGCCTGTAAAGAAAATATGTTAGTGTTACATAGTGTACATCAGTTTTTCAGTTGACTTGACATTGGTTCTTAAATGCCTCAATTGTGGTTTGTGTGAATTGTTTTTGTATTTATTGCAGCTATGAAGGCAGAGTTCGCTCGCAGGTAAGCCGCGCGACCCCGCGCCGCCCCGGGCCACGCCGGGCCACCCCGGTCCACCTCGGGCCACCCCGGGCCACCCCGCACCGCTAGTCGACCGCGCGCTGCTGGACGAATGTTTTATATTCATATTTCTTTTCATTCATGACTGATTTTGAAAAATTCCTTACCGATTTTCATGTTTGAATTTTTTTGTACTGGCTGACTTATTCCGATTGGGCTTAGATGATTTTTTATGTTACAGCTCATTCGTAAAAGCATTTTACGCTATAAAAATGTACGTTTACAGTCTCACAGCCCCCGTCTTAAATAACCACCCTGTATACTGTTATTATATTCTGCAGGTGTTGATATTACCTATAAATTGTCCGTTTTTTTAATGCTGTCCATATACAAAAAGATATTATTAAAAAAATAGGTCTACAAGGAAATGTTAATTTGCATTTGATTGGGAGTGAATTCTAAGGACAGTGACGTTATATTTCACAAGAATTTCCCGAACGCGAGTTGTAAAATATATGAAGTATGACGTCATTAGGATTTGTGTTGCCCTCGTGTAAAACTATAAGACTACTACGAGCCTATGAAAACGATTTTGTAATTCAATTTATCTGATCTACTTCATGATTTGTATAAAAAAAAACTTTATGTATATACAATTTTTTTATATATATATATATAATACATATGTATATAAAACTGTTTGTTCTCCAGTAAGATACGCGGCGTTGTGTGATCGAAATGTGACGTGTAATTAGGGTTGCCACTCGCGAGTGTTGCGTCAATTATATCGAGGACGATAAACATGGCAACACTTCGCGAGCGGCTCAACGATGCCAGTTAAAAAATGAGAGTAAGCTATGGAAGGGGGGGAGGGGGGACGAAAAATTTGTACGTAATTCGAGATTGAAGGTGATCGAAATTAAAAAAGTAAAATTAATTAAAATAAAAAAATCGTTAGACCTACGCACGAATATCGAAGCATAAAACATGTTGTTTTTTTTTTAATTTTATACTTAAAAAAATATTTATTCGAATACGCGTATAAATCGCGTGCGATAGGATGTAAGGGCGTTTTTAAATCATCGCCATTTTTTATTGAGCGCCTATAAATGTAGATTACTATTACATAACATAAATAACTCGCAAAAAATGGCATAAACTATACAATGCTGTCTTAAAAACAATGAAATTCGTTTTTTTGCCCTTTTTAAAAAAAAAAAAAAACTGTGCGCCGTTTTATTATCTGTGCAGCGGCGATGACGGGCGACAGTGAAAAATGGCCGATTTATTACATAATATATACGTGTAATATTCAACTAGTGTGAGGTTATGTAACTAATATTACTCTGTCGGTATTTATTGAAATGATCCGCGTGACCTGGCAACACAGCGAGCGCAAATCGGATATTGAACTATTTGAACAGGTCACGACTTCCATTCCATATAGATTGATTAAAAAAAATCCACCGTAAAGTTGCCAGTCATTAAAAATAAAAATAATACTCTAACGATAACCAGTGTTGTTCGGTTATTTACGTTTTTTCTTTTTTTTAAATATACAAAATAGTTCTGTATCCGTTTTGCAAATTGAAAAGTCTCGACAGTTCGCCCTGTGTTGCCATACGCGGCCGCCTAGAATTAAGTACCTACTATATAGAATTATTAATGAGAAATGTATGTTACGCCATTTTCGTCTCTGGTCGGGTGAAAAAGTTTGTGAATAATGAGTATATATAATTTTTTGAAATCAATTTTTCGGATGTCCTTCCATCACCTCGAACGTAGTCTTCCATAAGAGATAAGTTTTTGACTTTTCAGCTCGTTTTCATTATAATTCTGATTCAATATCCTTTCTCATGGAATGAGGTTAACATTTTTGGATGCATTTAATACCGTGGATTAGGCGAAATGATTTTATTCTAAAAGTACAATACGGACGTAGATAGCATTTAAATGTTTTTTAATACATTATTAATTGTAATATTTAGTGGTCAAGTATCCGTTTAGACGAAATGTATAGGCCAAACTAGTTGTAAGGCTTCATAGCGCTCGGCTAGCGATAGACAATACGTCACCCGACCATAGACGATGTAACCCGACTATTTAAGAAATGTATCACAATTTAAAAAAAAAGGCGTTGATCGAGAAGTACATCGTTCGTTGTAGTACAGAGACGTAATTATCGGTAAATATTCAGTATCTGTGGACGCTGGCTGGTCAGATTTTTTTTTTTGTTAGCGTTAAGATTCGTAAATCGACCGACTGAATGTATCATTCCGGGCCGGCGGGCTCCGCGCGCGGCCTACCGTTCGTCATTGCGTTATGTAAACACACGGACACACCGATTTTTATTACATTTTACACTTTTTACACGGCGGTCTTTTGAAACGGCCGCAACGCGGCCGCGTCGCCCTCTTTTGGGGCGTCGGGGAAGTGCGCTCGGTTTAGAAGTCTATTCGCGCGTGTTTTGTAGCGCGCGAATACTGGTGCTGGAACGCGCGTTATTCCGCATTTTCCTATATTCCTTTCTCTCTCTCGTGCGTTTTGCGTTTTGACTGAGTGTGCATTTATAGACGTTTTTCGATCCAACACCCCGTTTAGTTCAATTATCGCATTTCGTTTCATCGTCTGTTCTGTCAACGAGAAACGTAAAAAAAATATTGTGTAATAAATTTCCAATAGTCATTACGCATCCTTTAGATGGTGATTAAAACACTTAGTGATATTTATATAACTATTGTAACGTGTAAGTTAAAAGTAAACGATAGTATTAAAAATTAACTATAACTGTAACTAACCAAATTTAGTTCGATTTACTAACGGATATAAAAGAGGAGGAATTTTTTTTTTATTTTGTATTGGTCTCAGTTACGTCAAAGATTTACTTTATATATAATATATGTATTTATTTTGTGACGCGAAAGTATATCGATTTGCACGCCATTTTGTTCGATCGATTTAGGAGATATTGGTGTTTTTATTTTATTTTTAGTGTTACGTAGATTGGAATGTAGCGGGCACGGTGTGCGCTACGACGTATTTGGATACGATTACAAAATATACGCTTATATATATATTATGATTTGATACATATCCATTATAGATTTGTGTAACAATTGATACATTTTAATTTTTCCGCATTTATTTCGGTGGTGATGACACATTTTTGCCGGCAAACGGGCAATGAACTCCGATGACGTTTACTGACAGTTGACATTTTGACGCTTGTGTTGCCAGTGAAGTGATTTCTCCCTATTCTTGAGGAGATTTTACCAAACAGTAATTTTCCCGATTAGTAAAGCGTAGTCATGCTTTGTTTTGTGGCAAATGTTTTTTTTTTTCATTTAAAAGAAAGCAATTCGATACATCAATGATGTATGTAGATGTTGTATTGTTATTCTCATAGAGTTCATTGCGATCGTTGTCGGCGATATTCGTGTATATTGCTACGTATTTATTCGAGCTCCGAGCACTGACGGTAGTAACAGCTAGCGTAGGTTACCATTTTGTGTTGTACTTGTTTTGCGATTTCGTCCTTACAATATTTTTGTAGTCACGCCAATTATTGTAAATAGAATTTGGTAACGAATTATATATTTTTTTGTGATCGTATTTGGTTTCGTTTTTTTTTTGTTTTCCCTTATTATTTGGTTGTTTTCACTGATGCTCATAGATGCTGCCACTTTTTAAATTGCAAGGCTGATTGATTTTTGTATTATATTCTTTATTAAATGAAATTTTTTTACACATAATTTTTGCGTAGACGCACGCTATATACTATATAATCTTTATTTATTCAGATATTTTCTACATAATGGAGAAAAATGACTTATATAATATAACTGTATTAATAGAAATAATACCGTAAAACCAAACTTCCATTTTTATCAGATAGTTTAGTATTTAAGCAATTAAAACTGCTATGGCGAGCTTAGAATTACATCTAGCACTATCTAGTTACTGCGACTGATGAGAACTACAAATAAAGTCTAAAAATATGTTAACTTTACTTAACAGACATGTGTTGAAAACGAGGGTAACTTAACTCGTCACACTGAAAGCTATACTAGCTACCTGATAAAAGTGGAAGTAAGGAATCATAATGTATGTTAAATATTAATGGATGACTATGAAGCTGTCTGATTAAAAAGGACGTAAACGCCAATGTTTGTCTAGTTAGGGTTGCCAGTGTAAAAAGTATTTTCCCTTCAATTCATCTAAGCGGTCAACATCTTGTGAAATTTTGCCTTTTTAACACGCGTCGTATATTGCACGTGGGAGAGTAATTGGCCAAAGAATTACGCAGCAGCGTGGTCTGGCCTTCGCTCTGAAATAAAATAGATTGCCTACATTTAAGGCCGTAAAAACCTACACGCAATATACTTACACTACTAATCTCCAGTAGAGAGTACGATCCATAGGCTGTAGTAACCGCAAATCAAGATGGATTGCGTAAATTTTTATCATTTACTTTCCTACACATGGCGAAATCGTTGATTGCCACAGACAATAACATCTACTTCTATTTTTGTTTCTATATTATCTGTAATGTCAAACAGGTGACTACAGTGTCACATCCTGATATTTTCTCAGTAGTTCCTAGTAATATTCGACTAATGTTTTTTCGTATAACAATATAATATTATGTATTTAATGGATTATAAGCTGCCGTGGAGTGATGTTGGTATCATTTGGCGTTTACTGTACTGGAAACATAGCTTTCATGTTGTATGTACATACGCTGAAGTCAATAAATTTATTACTAAGTAAAACTGTTTGTTTTATTTATTTGTATACGCATCCTGCATCGGTGACATAGAAATCTTTTACTATCCATAATGTACTTTAGTTCGTTATAACGAATTGCAAGTTTTTTAACTGGATATGGCAACTAATAAAAATTAGCAACAGGCGCGAAAATTAATTTGAACAGATAAAAAAGGCGGTAAAACGCTAACTAGAGACTGATAAGTACGCGCCGTTACTAACGGCAAAGCTTAGGTTATATTTAAATAAGTAATCAATATTCCAAGAGATACAACTTTTTTAATTGTGATAAATAAAACAAAGCAAAGTAAAAAAAAAGGTAATTTTTTTTATTAAAAAGAAGAAAATAAAATTACAGAAACACAATGCCAACATTTATAAATAATAATATTTCATCGGATATAAATCACATTCAAATTATGCTTTAACATCTATACGAAACAATAAGTGTACATTTTGTCATGTGTTAATTAATTTTAACAAATAAAATATATTTCGATTACTCTGCTACAAATACTCTGTAATATATTATAAGTGATTTTAAATGTATTCCCTAATAATTTTAATATTTCTGCGTTTTGAAGACTGACATTCGATTTAATTCCAAACTGTATACCGCCACTGAAAAACGATATTCGTGTATTTAAACGAATTTTAATTACTTTTGATCCCATTTTGAACTTTTGAGTGTGTATTTATGTACAAATAATTTCTGTATACTCTTTATAAACTGTTATATTCTTGAGCACATTCTGATTAAGAATTTATAATTCCAGATATTCTTAACTTTTAACTGGCAACTTTTTAAATTTAAATATAAAATTATGGTTTTCAAGTACGCAAAGTACTTGTAGCAAATGTACTATTCTTTTCAGAAGGCCGAGTCCAATTCTCTGACAAGAATCACGTATCTATGGCATAGAAAAATGCACATATTTCAAAATGTTAGGCACTAATTTAGCCTTGTCATCAAAATGGACGTTTACCTGTACAGTCACACATAGAAAACGGAACCTTACGCACGTGAACTTAAGGATCATAATTTATTACGGGTCACTTATAAGTGTTGCCATTTGGCGACCTTACCGTTTAATATAGTAGTTTTCAACAGTTCAAGCTTCAAGCGCAGGTGACATTGTTATAAGTTAATTCACTGCATTCACTTACAACACAGATTGTTTTTGTGCGTAGAAGCACTTATAAACTATAATAAAATACACATTCGATTATTAGTTCCTCACAGGAGCTGTAGAGAGATGAATATAATAAAAAATTGAAACAATAAGGTTCAAAAACTGGTAACTTTCAACATCCACTGCGTATCGTGGTGAGAATGAGGTAGCGAACATACCTACCGTTCATTTACTTTGGCTAACGTCACAGATTTCCAACAAATGGTGATATTGAAGAATGGGCGATGAATGATGCCATATCAAAAATTGCTACAAGGTGGGCTCTAGCGATATCTAAACTAATCTAAGTATTCAATTCATTGCCAATATATTCGACATAAAGCGGGAGACGAGGGAACCTTAGCAATGCGTTCTCAACGGCGAAAGAACCATTACTTCATGTTACACTTACAGCTAGTTATAACGTTACGATTACAAATAAATATATGTAAAAAAGCCTATACAATATATAGTGGAGTACATAAAGAGTTGTACTTGGAAATATAATTCCACAATCGTTTGTATATAATAATTTAAGTAGCTGGAAAAATTTAATGATTTTTTTTGTGCTTAACGATGAGAGCGACGTGTTTACAGCATTCGTATGTTCTTGTCTGTGTACGGAGATGAGATGTAGGCCCTGGAAAAGAAAAATACATTCAATCTCACAACAGTTTCAATCGCAATGCGGATAACAATAAAAAACGACAAGCAAATGGCAAATCAGAAAACGTAGTAAACGAACATTGAGTAGCGAATTTTTTACATCCGAATATGTTTCAATTGGGGATGGAGAATTATGTTAATAAACGAAAAACTCAAATGTTAACAATATAACCGCAACGGAAATGCAAACATGCAAGATTATCTCCAGCAAATCCAGACTGGAGTGAAATGATTCATTTCACAGTGCAGAACAATATTGGGCCAAAGATAGTCCCTAGCGGTATGACAATTTAAACTACTAACAAAAAATACACAAATAAATAGTAACAAATACAAATGTCTACTGAACAAAATCTTTTATATGATCGCAAAACTAAAAAAATATGAACACATGAGATTTTCATTTAAAGAAATGTTACGATTTAATTAAAATTGGCGGAGCTTATGCACAAAATACATAAATATATCGACCAGTGTATCGGTGATTGAGTGAGTTATTAAGAGCGCTCTAAGTTACCAATATTCCATACAAATACAGTTGAAGAATTTTTACTAAAGTAATTTTCTCACGTCTTTAAGGTATATGGAGTTTATGGTCTTAACGCTTCTCTTTGCTAGAGGAGACTTGTGTGGCTATAACCAATGTTATATCCCACTGCTGGGCACGAGTGTCTCATGCAATTGCGGATTGAGATACGAGATTGTAGACAATCCGTCTGGATTTTAATATCACGATTCAGAAGCGGTTGGAACGGCTTAAGCGCGGTAACTCTCGTGACCATTCCCCACCGGCGGTCACCCAGCCAAGAGCTGACCGCCCGCCTCGTTTCACTTTACACGTCGTTCACAATTTGCATAGATCGCTTCAGCCAGCGGAGTGAAAAATTTCAAATACCATTGTAAATATAGTTTTCTTTTACTGTACGCATGGAATATTAGTACGAAAGCATTCAAAATAGGTTAGCCGTGATATAACACAAAAATCAACACCGAAAACGGGTACACAACGCTTGTAATAACAAAGCAAGACAACTAGAAGTACGTCGATCTACAAACTTTAATATTTTTAAAGAACCTGATCTGCATATGCTTGAATATAGTTTTTTTTTTTTAATTTTTTAAAATTTTTTTCTTGCAGTCTTCTCGCTTAGCTTGACTATTCATTTAGCACGGGGAGCATGGATCTAGAAGAACAATCAATATATATGTTAGTATGTACGTGTTAAACTAAACTATGGCCGCACTAAATGACGATCTAATTTAAAGCTATTTTTCAAACGCATATAAAAATACTAAATAGCTGTGCTTCTAAAAGTCTATTTCAATAATCGCCTTTTCTCAAACGAAAGGTAGCCAGAATAAATATAGGCATGGAAAATTATGAAACGCTTATGTTACAGAGCTCCAAAAAACCAATGACGTTATGCGTAGAAATGACATTACTTGTGACAGTCTCACAGATTGCATAGATAAAAAAACGTCATGTCAAATGGTATCTTTTTTAATCTGTACCTAACGTTTTAATCTAGATTTTTCATGACAATTGCGTGAAGTGCTACTCAGCTAATTCTATTCGTAAAAAATGTGTCTCTGTAACAAAAATGTACCAACTACCAATACACAGATGTAAACAATAAAATATGATAGCTAGTGGACTAAATCAATTTAATATTTTTACTCATAATAAAATAATTGTATATCAATTTATATCGAGAGACTAGTGACCCGTTTTTTTAAATTTTGATATTTATTTTATTTTAATTAATTCGGCCAGCATAACAGATAATGCTCGTATATGTATTCCAAAGATTAATAATTGTCTCGATTTGTTTATAGTTGGCAGGATGATAATACTAGTTTTTACTTGTTCTCTAAATCTCTGAGCATTATTAGTCGCGGTTTGATAAATTAGGGAATATCGCGATTTAAAAATAAATTATAACATGTTTTTGAACCATTGTAACTAACGATAATTTCACTTCCTATTAACATAAGATAATTATTGCTAATTGGCGCATTTATCTTACTTGAATAAATTTGAAACGTATAGTATTTTAAGTGGTCCGCTTATTGCATATATTAGAAGCTCAATTGAAGAATACAATTAAAATAAATTAACTCTTGATCAATGAATAAATCAGCTTCATTTGTAATAAGGGGATTCCGTGGACGCAGCGTCGAGAATCGTTTTAACAATCTACTTGATTCGATAATTTTATCTAATAATTTGGTGTCGGGTCTAACAAAATGTGGTCATGTTGCAATACATTTTAGTCTTCGTCATTGTTAACTTTGAAATAAGTCAGTGAGCGGTCCGTATGTACATTAAAATAATACAGTAATAAACATGAATCTATGTCATTTGAAAAGACCAAAGCCGAAAGACCAAATCGTGTATATGTATTTAAAATACTAATAAGTTATTACTTACTAATAGCATACTGCTATAAAATTGTCAATATAGGACTGACAATCAAAGTGACACTCGACACCGTGCCCAGTTGCAACGATTGAAATTAAAAAGAAAAATATATTAGAAACTACATAAGTACCTTCCATTTCCAAAGCTATGGGAATGGGACCTTGGCAGCGTAAACAAAATAAATACATATAAGCTATGTAGCAGAAATGATTTGTATAAAATATATTAAAAGTGAGTTTACGAGATTTGTAATATAAATTGGCGCTATCACAGACGAAACAAAAACTGACTATGAAATAGAATGAAGTTGCAAGTTAAATATATTATCTGTGTACTTAATGGATACTATTTTGAATAAGAAGTGGGACCAGTTTAAAAGTACTTGTGTAGTAATTTTTCCATTATCTAAAATTACAGAAAAGCATTGAATTTTTTAATTTTGGAAATTGAAACCAGCCGCGACTTGTTTGTAGAGTTTATTTCGTCTGATATAAACATATAAACCTGGCAGCATACAATGTCAATTAATTTTATGAATGATTCAAGATTTTAACACCACAATTACTTTACACTAAAATCTCGTAAACTGTTAAACGGTTTGTCTTTTTCTTTAAAGCGAAACTTTGATACGAGAAAAAGACAGAATTATATCGCTATCTAATGGTTTCAATATGTAAATGCATTATTGAATATAATTCTACGCTCCTGCAAGCATGGATGTTCTAATTCAGAAATGGAAGTGTCGGGGTATTTTGAAAAAATCTACTAAAATGCGTAAAGTCATCGTGTGTTCGGGATCTCATGGCCAGTGCGTAATAGCACTAATTTATTGACTCGTTTTGAATAACGATCCCATATTGTATATTCAAACTTTTAATATAGACAGAAAAGTGTGGTGCATTACGTGGAAAACAATTCGTGTTCAGACTATGAAAACCCGTTAGAAGGCAGACATTCGGGTACTTAAAACGAGAGAAAAACAATGTCCCATTTTCACAAACCTTTTATAAAATCGAAGTTATTTTTCTAACTGGCAACCTACACTATTTTGCCCGACAATCTGCCTTTACTTTTTTTTAAAAGGCATGTTTTTTAAATGTCATGAATACCACTTACCTAATAGTTTAATTTTAGTGGTTATAGTAAATTGTCAATTGTAATGAGTTTAAGCGGGCGTCTACATCTAGAACGAGCGGAATACCTCGTACGGGAGCTGTCCACTTCCTTGTAGTCTAACAGCAAAATAATCATTGCTATATATTATACATCTTTACATGTCTCATCAGACATAAGGTGACTGAACACAGATTATAAAATTCACGGCGGGGAATATCGACGCCATTTTGAATTCTGTAAACGCTTATATGAAATATCTATCTATATATACTATAAGTAGTAAAATAATATACATATAATTACTGCTAAAGGCACTTAGATATAAAATGTAGAAAACTCAATAAGTCCGGAAATTTGGACAATTGCATCTGGAATGGATTCCGGGGTTTCAGGCCTTCATACCTGTAATATCTCTTCTAATTCCTAAAATTCTGTCAATGAGCCCTATCTCGAATGTCTTGTTGACGTCTGGCTAGCCGACAGCACTCGGAATGCCCTCACGTTTATTTTCATTAGTTTAATGTGCAAAGATCATACCACGTTCAGCCAATTATTAATTATTAAAAGTAACGCTCATACATATGGCAACACTGCAGCTAGGTGCAATCGTGTTGGTTCGTTCTGGAACGTTCGTATTGAGGTACTTACAGCTCCATATTGTGCACGGTGGAGTGCGGGCACGTGGCGGCCACGCGCACGTGGCAGTGCTTGTGACACTTGAGCTGACAGTCGCGGCACTCGTAGCCCTGCTTGCCGAGCCGCCGCGCTATCGTCTTGTTGCAAACTTCGCACACCGTGCCGCTGTTCAAGATAACGTCGTGAAGGAAATACTGATGATTTTAGCACGTGCCGGCAAAAAGTTCGGAATGTACTCGGAGAATTATTACTAAACAATAATCTATGCAAAGTTTTGTAAAATGAGTATTTAGTTATTTAAAATTTGATTTTTAGATGGCAACATTACAATAAAGGGAATGATGTAATACGGAGCATAAACTTTAGAAATTGTGTAATTTAGAGACCTATATTTTACAACAATTAGACTTGTATTTAATTTTTTTTTCTCTGAAAACAACGAAATTAAAATTACATACCCGCTGACATGTTTAGCAATAAAGGTGTGTTCATTGTAGATGTGCAGCTTGACTCCCTTCCGTCGCCATCTCGATCTTTGGGCGACGGTCAGCGGCACCAGGTAGTGCTTCTTGATGCCTGCCTCTATGGTCTCCAGGACCAGAGTGGAGGCCTCGTGGATAAAGGTCCGCGCGGATGCGGTACTGAATCCGGAGACCTCGCTGAGAGAGGACCTTTTTGTGTTATTTTAAAAATTTCACGGACGCATTTGGGAGGGGTTTTAGGTTTTCGTCAGGTTTTTGTCGAAATTTGAATATAATTGAGTTGGGAAAAGATATTGATGGGATTGTTTTGAGGATAATTGAATAGGATTATAAGTGTTGGCCATTGATGTCATACGATTTGGATGGCAGGTAAAATAGAATAAAATGTGAAAATAAACAACAAAAATTAAAAATTGCCAAAAGTATAAATGGCGTTTGCATAATTCATATAAAAGGTTTTATGTTCACACATTTTGTTGAGTTTTAAACATAAGATGTATATTATAAATATATTTACATAAATATAAGAAAAGGTCAAAGATAAAAGAATATTAAAATCAAAGATTGTAAAGCAAAGATCAAAGTTGAAAAAATGAAAAAGCATAAAAGCATGCATCGATCAATGATATTTAAAATAGACATAATTAGTTTGAATAACCGATGTTACCAGATTGCAGAGTGCGATTACCCCCAGCGAGTGAGTGTTGACAGATGAAAAAAAGAGAGAAAATTCACATTAGTGCCTGTGTTACCTGACTAAATTATTTTTTTTGGAAATTAACCAACGCGATTCTAACTTTTTTTAAGTATGGCAAGACAGCATTATTCCGTTATAGAAGCTCATTAGTGATCAATTGTTATTGTCGCAAAAATGTATACAAAACTATTTTATTGTTAAAATAATGCAATCTTGCCATGCTTAGGCATTAATTTTTAGTTTAGCCAATTTGTCATATATTTGCAAGCGCAAAGCGCATATTATTGTAGTTTGTAAATATATTTTTTTATTAATAAAACTATTTAAAGATTCAATGTATAATCGTGGGTTGCCATAGCCACATTCTTAAAAATGTACGATTGTAAAAAACACTGTACTGTTTAATAGGAGACAGTAATATCGTAGGATAGTATTCCAAAGAATTGAAGGGAAACAGATGCAACAAACCTATGTCGTTTGAAAAATAATTTTAATAGAGCTGGCAACTATGTATTAAAATTTATGAAATGTGAATTAGTATTTCACATTGGTTGAATTGACTATTACTATCCTTAAAAACAGATATACAGACTCAGAAAATCTATTGTTAATTTCATAAAATCTCACAGTTCTGTCAAAATCCTACTAGAACTATAATTTGTTTACAATTTGATTTTATATTTGAAGCGTTCACATACCTCCTGGACGTCCGGGACTCGTCGCCGGACTGCGCGGGCGAAGCACCCGCTGAGTACACATTTCTATTCGGCAGTGATAATGCTTTATCTGTAAAAAGGGAAAATTGACTGTTTTATATGGCAACACTAATGTTTACAAAAATAACTGATAATAATTATGTTTTTCATACAGTCCTAAATTTAAAGTTTTCAAAATAATTCATTTCTAAATTTACTGTAAATTGAGAAATACTTTTTCATTAGGGGCAACACAGAAAAATAAGACCAAACGATTAATTCTAATCATGCTTATACGAGATAGTATTGGACTTTGTGCAAAGAGGTAGCAAGTCAAGCAACAGGCATTTTTTCCGATATGTATAACTTGAGATAAATCCAAACTAGAGAGCAACTCGACACACATCCCTTACCATCTTGGTAAGGTCAAACAGAAGCCTTGTTATGTTACAAGAAAGTGGGTTCTCACCGTGGCTGTTCCTCTCGGCGCTGATGCTGCGGATGCGGTTGTTCTCCGCCTCCGAGTCCTGGAGCTCGAGCGACGCGCCGCGGGTACGCGACCGGCCAAGTCTGGAGCCGTGATCAATAATAATTAGTACACATAAATATATACAGAGGCACTTTTTACATAAAAATATATTTGTTTATCATACGCATTCATATACTTTGTCTTTATGAATTATCTTGAAACAAGCTACTTATCCAAATTACCACAAGTAAGCGACTACCTTTTACTTCACCACCAAGCCCTAGCGTTTTTCAGTTGAATGATAGTCAAAATAGTGGCAAATTCAAAACTCGAAACAGCAACACAGATTGTATTCACAAATAAGTAACCAAGATTATGGGTGAGGCGGAAGGCGATGGACACTCAATAATGACTTTATATCCAGTTCTTTTAAATTTTCGCTTAGAAAGCCGCATATTATATTGGACGTACATCCAATGTTTTCTTACCTTCTCTTAATAGTGCCAAAGAAGTCTCTTTTCCTTTTCTGTCTCGGAGCGGGCTCCGGTGGCGAGTTCTCTTGGTTGTTCACGTAGTCACCTTGCTGATGGATTATGCACTTTATTAGTATATACATAAGGTCCAATATACAAGGACGATTAAAATGCAACTAGTATCGCGTAACCGTTAATATCTTTACATTTAGATTTTGAAAAGTAAAGAAGAGAAATTATTTTGAATATTTGAAAATTATCGTAATATAAAAGCTACGGAAGATATCATGTTTGTGCAATTTTTTCAAATACATCGTGCGAGCCATTAAGAAATTTCGTTCACATAAATTCTCAAAGGTTAAGTCAAAATTCAATTTAGAAACATATCTGTATATCTGACTGGTAATATAGAAAAGATGAATAAGTATTAGTTTTAGTGCGTTAATAAAAAAGAAAAAAACAACATTAGTACACAAAGTGCTGACGTTACCGGTTCCGTGTCGCCATTGGCTTTCGCGCCATTTTCCTTTATCCTCACACTTTTGGCGGGAGAGTCTTTAGGGCTGGTCGTTTTATCTTTCTCACTCTCGACCGTAGTGTCTATGGTTTGATCCGGGGTGTCTGCCTCTATGGCCTCGCGTTCGACTTCGATGAATTTGCCCGAATCAGTTAATTCCACCTTTTTTGGGAGTTTTTGCAGGGTTAGTACGGTAACACAGCACACGGGGTTTTGAGAATTTACTATCTATGATTTCGCTTTATTAAAATGATTAGTGCAATTTTAAATTTATTGATGCGCACATAACGTATTTAAAACAGGACGACACTTGCGCCATCGTTCATAAAGTGTAATTTAACGTCACAGATAACAAATGTCCCATAGCGTTCAAAAACATCTAAATTACATTTAGTAACAAAGACTCTACATTTCTAATGCAACTCATGCTACAGAAACAATATTCAGACTAACTAGGATATTTACAAAAGGATCGTTTAAGGGCGACAATTGCATGTTTATTTGTCTAAAACTAGCTAATATCTTATACAATATTCACTAACAAATATCAAGCGAAACTCACCTTAATGGATTTCATCGGTTCCTACGATGTTTTCCATTTGTCCACAAGGGCATGCGTCAGCATTAACGGATAAAAAAAACAATATTTTTTAGAAACAAATCGAAATCAATCAGAAAGGAATACTTTTCATTTATTTTAAAATTATTGAAGTTTAAGAAAAATGTATTCTGATCAAAGACAAAATAGTCATTATAGCGTAGAAAGTAATCCCTTATGATTTTGATAGCTACATGAGCCAACGTTTTTATAAATAGAATGATTCATATATTTAAATAAAAAATAAGACAATCGCACACACGGGATAAAAATCACCAACATTTTTCACACATTTTCGAATGGATAATAATTACAAATAATTGGGGAAATTGTCATTACTTAAAATGGCAACACTGACCCTTTGCACGGAGTGTATGATGAGGGTGGACTTGTTCGCTGCGCTAGTAGGGCTCAGCTCCAGTTCGCGTAACGCTGATTCCGTCAACTGACTGGTATCATGTCCTGGAATAAACGTCAACCACTCAACCAAAGGTACGGCCTGGAAGCGTTATCGTAAATCTAACTAACAATGTTCTGTTATATACTTAAAAGTACCATGTCACTGATAATGTTGCCATAACAATGTTGCCAATTTGCACCTAAACCATAATTAAAATAAAAAGTTAATGGTTTACATATGGTTTTGGAGTCATCAATCATTCTGAGTACATGAGTAAAACGCAATATATACTATTAGTTATTATTAGATCACTAAGACAACTTTTGATATGTCAAAAAAGGGTTAATTAAAATTTGCTTCTACCTACTTTATAGGAAACTTAGTATTATTTATCGTTTACTTTATGAAAGTTACCGTTTTGTTTAAAGATAGTCTTGGTAGTTGTCGTGAGGTGTCCTTGAGGGGTAACGGTCCTTAAGCTCTCCTTGATCTTGTAGGGCCTGGAGCCAAGGTCAGGTATGTCGGCTCCTTCAATAAACAGGAACTCCACTGTGAGGGAGCCACTGATGTCATGCTCCTCCATAGGTCGGGACTGAAGAGCTATCTGCTGCCTCTGGGATGGTGCTGCCAGGAGTTCGTCGATGCCAACTAGACCTAGACCTAAAAACCTATAACAGGAGAAGGATTTGAACTGTTCAATGCTTTGGACTAAAGTACATATTTGTCGCAAAGTGTAACAACACTAAAATGCATTATTATGTCTTGCTTTAAATATGATTTTTAAAGAGATTAAACCCGTATAGTGCTGAAAATACTTTAAATATAGTAAGTAATATAAAACTTTTATATTAAAACAATGAAGGGTGTCACAGGGTACAGTTTTAGGGCCGCTACTATTGTGATGCTAAGAGGTTCTTAGCGCACCTGTGCTGCGAAGCGGCACCTCCTGGCGACGGTGGTCCCGTACGGTCATACACCTCGAATAGCAGTTCCGCTGTTTGTGCTGAAAGATCGCTGAAAAAAAAAAATAGAAATGAAAAAATCAATAGCATAGAATATTGCAATGCTGAAAGCGGTGTTAAAAATAGCACTCACAATAGGAAGTGCTCTTCCCACTGCGGCGAGTTGGTGTCGCGTTTGAAGGCTGTTTGGTTTTTCTGTGGAGGCTCGTCCATCTCTACAACGCAATATGGAGCTACGCAACCGGATTTACCTGAAAATTATTGACGTTTCCTAGTAGAACCTTCTCTTCAGAACAGTAAGTTCGTTATCGATTTGATTAAAGTATGTATCCCTAGGTCAAGCTTTTCCGACTCTATTCCGTTTTAACGAGACTTGAAATTAAACGGCATCATTAATTTAGTGATTTTCTTATTAAATACCACATCGCGATATGAATAACGGTTATTAATATTACGATTAAAGTTCATTGAACCGGAACACCTCAATGAATATCCAATTAATCAAGCAATTATTTACGCTTGTCAAAATATTGAAACGGTAAGCGTTGGCGGATGGCCAGCTATCTTAGCGAATAGCTATCGAGAATCTTTGAGACACATTAGTTAAAGTAATGAAAGTAAAGAAATACAAGCCTTTTATTGTTCCACTGCTGGACACAGGTGTCCTCTGATAGTGAGAATATATAAGGCCAAAGTCTAACACTTCAGACATTAAACAGAGAACTGTTTACCTTCTTTGTCTATCTTTATTTCACGGGTAGCACTGGATTGTTTTTGAGAAGACTTTGGCAACCAATAAGATTTCCTTATTTTGATATGGCTTCTTGAGTACAGACCGACATAATAGTAGGTTTTCTAAATCTTTCACTTTAATACCTAATCAACTCTTCATATGCACTTTACATTTATATTTTGCAAACGCATTCGACAAATCTAGACGAGAACTATTGTTTGAAACATAACTGACTATTGCAGCTTTACCGAATCCAAATATAAGCGGCAATTATATAACGCGACGGAATTATATCAAAATGGCGACACATCCAAGAGCGATTTCACTGAGCAAAATTCTAGGTGATGCCCTTACCTCCCAGGTCTTTAGCGGCGACGATCTTCACGAGCAGCCGCTTCTCGCCCAACAGCTGCACGCTGCCAGCGGTGGAAATGGGGGTCGAGGTGTACATCTGGCGGTCTTGTTGGAGCTGTAACACAGTCAATTAAATAATAAACAGCGTCACAAAAGATTTCAAATCTGAGTTAGCAGATACTGAGTTGCCTTCTTTTGCTCACGAAGTCCATACCACAAATTTGTTTTATGTGTTTTCTTCTGTATTTTGTTAATTAATTGTATTATTGATATCAATATCGTCTGTCACAATTAAAAATGTGATGAAAAAATGAATCTCATCCAAACTCAAATCCTCAATACAAATTCTACAATAGCTAACACCCTGGACCCTAATGGAAGAGCTACTGCACTGGTCTAATCTGTTGATTTATCTCCATCTTACCATAGCATCGTAATGCAGGGGCAGTCTTGGTGTGGCTTCGGGGATGTACCGCCGGAGCCGCGGGCAGGTGGGGTACGGGGAGAGATTGAACTGGAAGTTCGTGTTTCGCAGCGCGCTGACCACAATATCGCTGAAAGAGATTGAGATTGAGAGATGTGATATAAGAAAGAGAGAAATGGCGATATATCCACTTCAAGCCTTCTTAAGTCCGCTGTTAGGGACGAGTTTTGTCCACAAATGGACGAATCCTGGTGCTCCATACACGGCTCCAGTGAGGGATGCCGGAGATACTAGTCAGTGGTCTGTCAAATGTTTCTAAGCGCTTTTTAAGGCAACTAACAAGGTTACATAAACTTATTAGGTACCACAGACTTGTGGAAACTTTATTACGGAAATTTATCCACGAAATTGATTTGACAAGTGGCTGGTAGTCACCCGCATTGGGGTTGGAATCATGCAAACATTTTTCGAAAATTTGTTGGATAAAAAAAACTTTTGCTGTGGAATCTTTTAAAGGGAGATGTGTCCAGGAATTTTCGTTGAAGATACCTGACAAGTTGCTGGAGATTGCTCTCGGTGGCGTTTGGCTTTAGTGGCCCAACTGGCGCTAAAGCCACCTTCACGTCCGGCCAGCCGTCGCATTTCAGTTCACCCGTCAGTTTCTCCGTCACACAGACGATGTTCAGACGGGCTCGGAACCTGCGCAAATGAGCTGATTAAGCGCTTGTCACTTAAATTCTGCTAAATGACGAACCTTTGAGAAAGTCCAATATTTTCTATCTCAGCAAAAGTAGGCAAGGTTAAATTGCCAGACAGTTAAAAATATAGGAAGGCGATAAAGAAGGACCAAAACATTAGTCCAGATATTAATGTCTTCTACTGTGGAGCCAATGGTCATTAATTCTATTCCCATCCAGAGCAAACATTTGGTTTGTTCTGTTAGTGTAAAATTTCTTCATATACATACACATTTAAATATATGTATGTTTATCAGTTGTCTGGTCATCATTGTTGACGGTCTGCCTACTTTGGGATCAGACGGCTGTCTGTTGTCCAAAGATAATATTATTAAGGTCCAGATGACTTTTGGTGTTACCCAATTAACATCAAATAGTTTTAATTTTTAAGGAGGAGGTTCTCAATTGGACTGTATTTTTTTTTAAGTGGTCGTTTATGGCAACCCAGTAAATAAACCTGACTTGGAGTCTTTTATGCTGTTTTAGTTTGATTTGGAATTTGTTACGAGCAATTCAGGTGCATTTTTCAAGCTGGCCTCTGACGTGGTCGAGGCTTATAAGTAACCCACCTGTTCACATTTACTCTGTAATGCGAGACCTCCACTTTCTCCCCTCGCTGGCTGAAAGCCTTCAGTTGGAACGCCGGCGTGGCCTCGCAGTCACACGTCATTGTCTGAAAGTTAAACCGTAATCTATACATCTAACTAAATATACATAACTCAAAGGTGACTAACTAACTGATATAGTCATCTATCAACGCACAGCCCAAACCACTGGACAGATCAGGCTGAAATGTGGCATGCAGGTAGATGTTATGACGTAGGCATCTCCTAAGAAAGGATTTTAATCAATTGTACCCCCAAGGGGATAAAATACTTTTTAAAGCGAGCGAAGCCGGGGGCAAATGCTCGTAATAAATAAAAATGAAGTGTCTGTATGCGATTTCAAAATAAATGTTGTCTCAAGTGCTTATAGTTATTGACATGACAATGAAGCACATTTTTTTTTAAATTTAATCTCTTTAATGGCTGAGCTGATTTTAATGAGAC
>DWEM01000369.1:0-19792 GCA_018245935.1 Agara belti belti
AATTGACCTGACACGCGAGGTCATTGAGGACACGAAACGGATGTGCTCTTTAGCCACTATTTTGCGGCATGAATGAGATGTTATATCATCCGAACGCGCTGTGACCGAAAGGTCAGACTCCTAGAAGGTCAGAATTTGAATTAAATGTCACCGCATGTTGTGAATCCTGTGCGTGACTTTATATGAAACATGAAATATATTTTAACTTGGCAAACGTCTTCGATGCGCAAATGTTACAAGTATATGCGCGGTTTTTTGTGACGCCTATTTTAGTGATGAGGAAACTGATGTTGTTTATTGTATCGTCAAGCATGGCCGCTATTTTGTTAATTTGGTCAGAGAATTTGACATCGATATAAAAATTGGTACCGTACAGCGACATCTAGTTTGGCTTTTGGTAATCTCGTGGCTGGATAAATCGTTAATAAACAGGAAGTGTACTTATTTATGTTAGGAAATAAACGAATGAGGAGGTGGAAGTTCTGACTGCTTGCAACTTCGTTTTTGATCGTCGCTGTTCGATGTTCGATGTTCGACTATTATCCGTAACTAAGAAATGTGGTCTTTAACATCGATAATAATTATATGAATATTTCTTGATGTGGTATAAGCTAATTATACAAATACTTCTATCTCATGAAGTCGAGTTACGTGAACCTTAACAACGAACTAAATTAAGATTGTGATTTGATAAAATCGTGGGATTTTGCAAGATGCAACAATTACAATCATTACAGATTAGTGAACGATAAATACGTTCTATTTATTGCGAGGCAAATCTTACCGCGGGCGTCCCCCACCCACGTGTCATTCAATGTTTTCCATACAACTGTTTTTATTATTTACTTTCATACTTTGTCATTGTAATAATTACATTTTTTTTTCCAGGTAAGTGGTGGTATGAATCGACTTCATTCGAATCGCTCTGGTTTAAACATTTGACAAGTGCGTAGTGGCATTCTCTACCGGTCAACCCATGATAATGATGGGAAATTAAAGGTAGGTGTTAACATAATATAGAAGTTAGTGATACACGTAACTATGTATGAATGTATGAAAATGTCGGCTACTCGATATGCACTACATTTCACGCACATGAAACAGTAGCATAACATAAATTACTGCAAGACGCCTCATTGTTCCCTATAGACAGACTATCTTTGAGTAACTTGACGTTTATTGTACTGACAAACGTACTCTACAAATACCCATGTGTTACTGAAACGTAAATATTAAAATAACCCGTTAAGCCATCCTGCTCCAAGTTTCCCACAAACAGGTTGCTGGTCGAGATTGCTATGGGAAAAGTGTGAAAGGAAAAAGCAAGCGTTAGAAGAACCAAAGTGTGTGATTATGGGTCTCGCGCTCTGTGCCTCGACTAATGTGCGAATGGCTCGTAAAAACGTGTTATGTTACGAAAAACGAGTTAAGATCAAAGATTAAATGAAACAAAAGATCGCTACGAAAATATGAATGACAAACCGCATGACTTTCATCTTTCGTCGACAATAATGGACAATCGTTTTTGAACTATGTCAACACATCCGAACATATAATTTGTCACCTGTATGATAATCACAGTTCAAAGAGATGTTATAGGCAAAGTAAATTTGAATTTATAGAGGTCGTCCACTAGTGTGTTATTACCCTGAACTCTATAAAGCACGATAAAGATGTTTCTTCAATGTAAATGTAATTTCATCTCAAATTGGCAAGATATTTGAGTCCTATTAAAATGTGAAAAGTTTGAGATTAATTCGTTCATGAGCCTTTACACCACGAAAACGAGCCGCATTGCAGATGTATACGCGTTTTGATAGGTCATATTTATTTCAACACTTTGAGATTAAATAAGTGTAGTTCAGAAAGGGTCACAGAGAAAATGGCCGTGAGTAAGCAATTAAAATATGTTACCGTTAGCGATATTACGATAACAAAGTAAAATAATATTTCACGAATGAACTAATAATCAGTATTAAAATTAAGTTATCACGAAAAAAAAACACAAAAAGATTCTTCACTACGTTCCATTCTAACTGACAAAACACATTTTCCGCTTGAGTACGAGCAGTTACTAATCGCCTGTCATTTCGGCGTTCTTCATATGACAACACTGTAATGACACCTAAGTAAATTACAATGTCAATGTTACTCGATAGCTCGCGAGTCACGTAAACGCGTGGCGCTGGCCGTGTCAACGACCTCGTCGAAATTCCAACAGGTAGCGTGCGACGCTCCTTGCACATGTGCTATAATAATATATATTTTTGGCAATGGTCATTGACATGTAGATAAAGGCGATTGATCTCGCTCAGCTATCTCGAGTCCAGATCGCTTAAATGACTCAATGTCTCTAAGAAACATTAAAATTTATTGCTCTGACCGTATCTACCACAAAACTGCATATGTTTTTTCAGGGAATTCTTTCTTTATAGAATTGCTCATACAATCTTATAGATCTTTTACTTACTGGACTCATTAATCAATGAAAATCCTATTAGGTACTTTCATATTAAATGATACGAAATTCGAGTAACGATACAATTTATTACAATGTCAATGCGTAGGTATTACAGCTTTTATAGTTTAATTACAAAGGTTTAAAAAAATTGTGATAAAATACTCGCCAAGTGCAATAGAGTGGAATTGTTTAAAATGTCCATATCACGATTGTAACAGTGAATTGCATTTGGTAAAAATAAATGAATGAAAGCCGTTGCCAATATAAATAATGTACAAATTTCAATGTACTATTACCTGTCAACGTCATAAAAACATTAAAATATGAATAAAACAGTGAATGCATACGGACGGCTCGTGTCGCACGCCGCCATTATCAGCAACTATTATAATACCTGTATATATCTATATCGCACCACGCGGGCGATGCTCACGAACATCCTTGCTGACGTTCCTAGAAACACAGACGTTTGTGGAGTGGGAAATTCCCAGTCAGCACCGTCAATTATATCCGTTTCTTGATGCGATTTGCGAATCAACCTGTTCGAGATCCTGCCGATGTCCTTGGACGACCGCAGCATTTGCGACTGCCGCCTCGTTTGCTACTCACTTCACATAGGTATTTTTAGATTCATAGTGTTCGCTGTGATTAAATAAATTTTAATTAGAAAACATTTACGTAAAACTGTCACAAAAATCAAAATTAGTCAAAAAAAAATCCAAAAAAATATTTTTTTTGTAATATATTTTGTGTTTTTCATCTTCTATTTTTGTGTGGCTACTTTGTAAATTTTTTTTTTGATGAAGAAAATGAAGAGCCTAGATATTGTAGTTCACTCAATCGTTTAATTACCACTATGCTGGTTAAAAAATACCGTGAATCGGCTGTTGACCTAATTTGATGAATGTATATATATTCTATGTCATTTTGAAATGCGACTGTATGTCATGCGGGCGCCTCATGTGGGCGATACGTATCCAATGAGAGTATTTCGCAAAACAGCTACACAACGTTCATACCAGTGATTTTTATTTCATGTAATACACATTTTCATTATAATACTGAGGTAACAAATTAACAATAAAATAAAACATTTGGAGTAACATTTAAATTGTGGCAAATTTTAACCTCACTAAACTCTTAGCTTGAATAAAGTTTATACGGTCCAGCATTCCACTTGTCAAAGCCAGTCTTAACAGTATCTACAATAGCTTGTAATAACAAAAATGTTTGTAAGTTTGACCATCGAGTATACCCGAGATATCCCCGCGAATAATAAACAAATTTCGCCATAAAAACCCACTCAGAACTCATAACGAAACCGATTCGCGCGATCTTATTTCCTTTGAGACCTGCCGTTATATTAGCAAGTTTCGTTAGGTCAGCCAGTTACAATAGATTTTAATTCATCAACAAAGACAATGGCAAAACATTTATTAGTACAAATACAAAAATATTTATAGATATTTTGAAGAACTATTCTTAGATCAATACATATTTATTACAATTTACTAACTTAAAATTAACTTCTCTTATTAATATTAATACAATGATTGGTATTTTCTGCTGCAATGAACATTCATAGGCACAACTAAATTAATAAAGATATTTCCAATCATGTAGCTCAAATATTTTAAAATTACCAGTTTTTTTCTTTACTAATCAGACGGCGGCTTGGGGTAATCAATAAGAATCTATGCGGCAGGATTGAAAACCAAACACCATTAATTCTAGTTAATTTAAATGTTTACGTAGTTATTCCGTAAACATGACGGTATTTACGCTATAAATCTCACACCGTCAAGGGCATCAAGGACGGGCCCCGTGAGACAAGTTCTCGTAAATATAAACTTAACACTCATTATATAAGCGCTTAACTAAGGTACATTTATGGAATATGTTAAAGGAATGTTCCCTATACATTTAGGAGTTTATAGGAAACACTCCTCAAAATATACTCTTAAGATATACATATAAGGATAAGATTGAATCCCGCAACTTCAAGATTTTTTAAAGAAGGAATAGATAAGTACCAACGTCTAATAATCTGTTTCAACAAAACAAAAAAAAAAACCTTTAGCCATTCCCACTTAGTCCTTATTTTATTCGAATATTACAAATGTACACATTCTGAGCTTAGCTATAAAATCGTATTGTCTAAAAGTGTTTTCACAATTAGTCAGACACAAATATGGATGTTTAAATAGGTTCATGGTCTTATACGGTTTTTGGTATATTGGTTTATATGGTATCTGATATCGTATTAGCATATAAGCGTGTTGTAATTACCGCTAGTTAGAATATCCTTGAAATTTTTAATAATATTGTGTACGATGTACCCATATCCGTATAGATACTAATGATTGCCTCAAGCTACGTAGGTGTTTGTTGTTCGCAGTTCAAAAAACGAAAGTTCAACAACCCTTTTGGGAACCAGTTTCGTTTTGATAACGCGATTACCATAATATTGTTGTGATACGAAGGAACGCGCATGAACAGGCTTTTTTCGTTTACCTATCTTTAATTCTCGAACGAAATTACGGATGTACCGAATTTGAATAGAAATTACGTGAACAAACGATTTCAGGACTGAAATAGTGAATGGAGACCGGACGTAATATTTTTAAGTGAAATTTTTGCTGTCATGCTCGTTGGGTATGTAGTAACAGTAACATTTAGTTTATGTGATTTGTTTATTCGTAAATAATTGAACCTCCTTATTTATAGCGGGTGACCAATCAGTACCAATATATTGGATATATAGAAACATAAAGAAATTCGCATGAAGAGGACATAACGCTTTTTCCTTACGTGACTATTGCTACTAATCAACTTCTGCAAGCAGCCCTAGGAAACTTCGTTACAAAAACCACTTTACTCTTCGACCTAACTGATATTATAACTAAGCTAACCTATGGCGACTTCAAGTTACCGTGCAACGTGTTGACTAAATATATTCCCTGTAATGTTTTTGTTCAATTAAAAATAGATATGCAATGTAAAATAACTTTGCGCCAATCCGCAATTGAAATGTATTTTAGTATATAACCTAAAATATCGCCATAATGGCTACATGGAGATATATGTATAGGTGCTACTGCCTGAAGCGTGTTTAGCCCATAAGTGCTATAAAAAATCAGTTAAATACAAAGTAAAAAAAAAGCCTGTTTACCTTTGCAAATAAATAAATAATTTACCCAATAGTCAATCGAAGAGAAATGATTTTATACGAGACAATAGAGTAAAAATAAAACTAAAACAATGTTACAGAAATTGTGAAGACAATCGAAAAACTGATACATTGCGCTTACCCTACAATTAGCAATGGAAAGTTATACATAACAGTTGTTTCAGTTCATTGTGTGTGTATTTTTCGCGTGTGTGCGTGTGATACATGTAATGATTGTACTGCAAAGAAGATTCTTATCTTGATTTTTCTACACACATTTAAATAGCGTACTGTACTTACTTCTGGTCGTTAATAACTGGCCGTTGCTTGCTTTTTAAGCTTATTAGCACAACGCACCGCTCATTACAATGTCAAGATATCAAAAATGACTCTGTATTTATGGCAATTGGCTTCTAAATTGCTCGCTATCGGGCCAGAGCGTATTATTCCCAAGGACGGCTCAACGGTAATTATCGTAACAATCGAGTGTTGCCGTGCTTGACTTTCTATTGCGGTTATATAACATTATTCAAAGTATATAAAAAATCACGCTTGCGAGCAGTTTATTCAGTAATTTTAGTATTGACACGTGTAACCTGTTTACGCGTAATTCATTGCCATCCCACTGGGACTATTCGAAGGATGACTGAAGTTCGTTCCAAGGTCACGATTGAGCCGCTCAAGGTCACTGCTCTAAGGCGGATAGCTTTAGATATTCGCTTATTGGAAATTCTTGATCCGCACTGAAATTGTTAATATTTAACCGGTGTTGTCT
Organism: Agara belti belti; assembly: GCA_018245935.1. Lineage (NCBI taxonomy): Eukaryota > Metazoa > Arthropoda > Insecta > Lepidoptera > Hesperiidae > Agara > Agara belti. Next base: position 6,406 of record DWEM01000369.1, read on the forward strand.
AATTATTGTGATTTATTAAAATCGATAACATAGCTGTCTACTCACTCAGATTTCAGTAATCCACTACGGAAGCGTAGGGTTCGAATCATGGCGGGCGCTTTGAAACTTCATGTATGTGCATTTTTAAGATAAAACATTGTTAGCTGTAACAGTGAGGGGAAACATCGCTAATAAACATACACGCCTCAAAGTTCCCCATGATGTGCGCTATACAGTATTATGTCTGTCAGTCGGAACCTGACCATGTAATAGAGTAGCCTTCACCCATTTTAATATGAGAGTGATCCCGTGTGCATTAGCGGAACGGTAAAAAGAGTCGGTGCTAATGATGATGAAAGCGATTTAAAGTGGCCTTCGAATCAAAAACTCATGTGAAATCACACGCCAACTAAACAAGAGACGATCGCGGTCTACGCTTCTTAATTTTACAGACTTATATCAGCGCCACTATTACGGGATGTTCGCGTATTCAATGTTTATGACTTATGAAATTCTCATCCAATTACCGACTAGATAAAACTGGTTTCCTCGATAGCCTTCTTTCCAAGCTGTCTCATTTAGTAAGGAGAAGCATCAGTACTCTTCGATTTGGGCTACATAAGCTGGGTCGATGACCTCGAAACGTCAGGCAACCCGCATTCCTGCTTGCTGCATCTATCATAAAAACTTTAGCATATTAAAAGGTGCACATCATTTTCCTCTCATTTATAAATGAACGGCAATTGACGGCACGCACCTCGTCTTCTAACGAGAAAGTTGTAATGTACGAGTTCACACGAACCAATGTTATTCGTTATAAAATGGGCACAAATGTCCATGTCTAAATTGATGATTAACGAAGACATTTCGAGTGCTGTATTATCTTTTATTGGTGAGTGATAGGAATAACAGTCCGTTATTTATACAATTTGCGTTTCGGTGGTTTTAGTAGTTGACGGTTGCACGTTTTCTTGAAGCAATCATTTCAATCTACAGAAGTAGCAACGTGACTGGGCTAATATATACTCAGAGTCCTATTACTAAACAATACAAAAACTAACTGACGGAATAGTCTTATTGTTGTACTGCTGCTTACTTAAATATGTAATTCAGACATTAAATTGAATAGTATTCGTACTTTGTCAGATACTACTCTGGCAAAGTACGAATACTATTGAATTTTCCTTAAGTCACTCCTTGTCAATTTCCATATGAAGAGATCTCATACCTATCGAAGTCTCTAACAACGCCTACTAACAGAACTAATTGACACTGCCAGTCCCTTTCCTACAATCCTATTGTATATAAGAAACTCAAATTATTTATAAAGGATAATGAAAAATCGTTCCAGAACCTTCGGTGGCGAAACGATGCTATATTTTATACTTTGCGCTTCAGTTTCTCCAAACCGGAAGAACCCTACGAGTATTAGTTACATAGTCATCGTAATTCAGACAAAGCGACATGTTTAATATGTGTAAATCAGCCTTATAGGTTTTCATTTAGGTCGCCAGTCAAGCGTCTAGAACGGAATAAGCACTAATGCTATTGCCGAACATAAATTATATGTAACAAATGACAACGGTACCCACGTTTTGGCGTCCGCAACAGAAAATTTAAGTTGTTTGTTGATAGTATTTTTTTGTTACAACGGTGTACAGAAAGGTATTGTTTACTTCATTCGCGTGCGACAATTGAGCGAGTTTGGTTTTGTACTTTTGCGAGTCGCGGTTCGATGACTCCAATGCGGGCTATTTGCGTCAGTTGTGCGCAAGCCGATCGACAATTTAGGGAAATTTTTGTGCCAACGACATTTTAATGTTACTCACTTATTTGTTTGCGATTGTGAACACACTCTTTTCAATTTACTCATATCAGAATGGCTTACTGAAACTTGTGCTTTTATCAATGCTATTTTATTTTCGCGGCCGTAAGACACTAAGTAATCATTATTTATGAATTCATTGAAACAACTATACTCTTCATACACGATGTGTGTACTCAAGTTGTAAACTTGACTCTACATAAGATCTGATAAGTTTCTAATAGTGAAGGTGTTATGACGCTTACGACCTTATGGACCTTGGCAATGGACTTTTCAGTATATTTTCTTGGATCGTATATCTCAAATAATTTATCGGATATCACAAATCAAGTAGCAGCACTGTATCTAATTAACAAAGTACAAGTGATACCCCCAATAAAATGAGATTAAAAATGTGATTGAAGTCATCAATCTTCTCTTATGTTTGCTTTAATCAAATCATAGCTTTGTACAAGTATTGTCGTGAACAAATAAAAATGTCTAATACTCGTGGAACGACACCGAATTGATGTCTAATGAAGATAAAAAGGGTGTCATGATGTTCCGCTACCGGGTTAGGAAAGCGTGACGTTATTACCAGAATTTTCCTCTCCACTTCGCTACACGGCAACTATCACGTTATTAATTCTATACTTTGATCATAACATGATCGTCTGGCAATGTAATCAAGGATACGCTCAAACTTTAGTCACTTAACACACTACGCAAAATAACTATCGGCCGTTTTGAAGTAATATAGTTTGAAGTTTAGAAATAAATATAATGCTCTAAGCTTTCAAATGTAACTTAAGCGTTATAATAATACAATCTAAACGTAATGTTTAATGGTAACGACAGTATCATCTTTATTATTAAGCTATTTCAGTTCCAATTCTCACAAAGATGTTTATGTCACGGCACTCCAAACCATACCTATATATAATAAGGATTATGTACACCAAACAGTATATTTCATGAAGGTTACTTACACAAATATTTAAAAGCGTAAAAATTGTAATTTTTCTTTTAGAATTTGCCTGCAATAGTAAAAGATGTATATAACTAAACATAGAATACTCTACCCACTGAAACTTTGAATAATTCTATCTACAGATTAAAGTTATTAAATCCCGTATGTTTTCAAAATAGATGCGTTTAATATCCGCGCATATTAACGTAATAAATCGTATACGTACATAATCTAATCGAGGTTGTTGTCCATTTTTCAATATAAATCGTTTGTTAAATTAAGAGATGTTTCATACAATCCTCTTTCTACGTAATTAGCGAATTGCTTAAAATCATTGTTCGTTTACAAATTGTGTAATGCTCGCATGCTTAAAATTCTTGTTTGTAATTGTAACCTGCTATCAATGACTAAGTATGTATAAAATTGTTAAAAGAAATTTACTTTTTAAGTTCCTCGAAAAAAAACACAATTACGATAAAATTATATTCCTAAGGAATGATTACTTACTAATATTCGTCACATTCTTCAAAAAATACCAGTATCCTCTTTTCGCCCGCTGCGCTAGATGTATCTTAAAATGTTTTATTATTTAATAAGCCTTAAACGATCACTTTAATATTCCTCTTTATATATTTTATTTATAGACTAGCCCATTTATAAATAAAACCTTCTGCTCGGAGATATTATTTCGCAGGGAAATTTTTCCTTTTTATGAAAAGTTAATTACGCTAAAAGATTACCTCAATATTAAATTCCATTAAAAAAATATTGGCAGACTAACACAGTTGCTTAATAGCAGTAGCACTTAACCCATGGCTATTACATAAAATTTTAGGTTTACACGTTAAACGTTTTTAATTACATCCCTGTTTTATCCTGGCTTTTTTCTCCTCGTCTACTCGTACCATTGCCTGAAGGGCGCATAAAGCCGATGAACAATAAACACAACATGTATGAATTTTATCAAGTGTAATGACTAAACAATTTAAATTGGATACCAGAAAACAGACCTTCAATATACAATACGGCAATCAGCCAATCATTAGCCAAGCACCAGCTCTTAGCATAAGAACAATCGCGGGGCAAAACAGGGGAAAATCAGCCAAGGAAACAATGATTAATCTTATCTCCATTGAGAAAGTAAACTGTTCGTAATTGACGCTTAATGAGGTAAATGGAAACTCCGTCTGCAAATCTACCTCGCTGTTGATGAGTCGTTTATACACTGACATACACACAGTTAACACATTTGCATATACGAGAACAATTTCATGTATATAAAAAATATATCTATATATGAAAATCATTAATTCTAACTTACATCATCTTAACTCTAACTTATAAACCTCAGCTACATACCATTCACCATAAATGTATGATATGATCACGTAGGCATGTCTTTTCATTGAGAAGATTTTATTGTTATCCATTTTACTGTAAACCGACAATAGATGGTACTGCGGTGTCAATACTTTAACACCATTCAACCGATGTGTATGAAATTTTTTATATGAGTCATCTGTCATTTAGTTATTGATAAATCCACATAATCTTAATTTAATTTATTAACAAGGAAACGACAACGGTGCCCTGTTTTTACTTATATTATATTATTAATATATTTAACAGTTTTAATATTTCAATCTTACTATCACGATACCTTACCATTGCAATCAACTGCCAGGCGCGTTTATTACTTAGATTCTACAAATTTAAAAAACGTTCCAAAATCAAATAAACGGAAGTTGCCAATGTTTCCGATCGCATGGAAATCCATAGCTTTCAACATAAATCCCGTTCGTTAGCTGATCTTATATTAATCCCTCCAGACAGGATAGTGAGTGAGAAAAAAACATGTTATTCCAACAAAGTTTCCAAACGAATAAGCTAAGAATTGAATTATTTTCACAGGAATATTTAAAAAAAAACAATTCAGAAAAAATTAACGTTTGAATATTAAAATCTCTCTCTCTGCCTGGCCATATAGGGAGCTGGCATGATGTTATAATATATTATTGTCATTATAATTACTCGCCAGGTCCTTAACAGAGTAGGCAATAGGCACCGAGTGCCAAATACTAACCTTACAGACCTGTCCCGAGTCTTCTCCATTCAACACTATTCATACAATACCGCGCTGATGTTGGAGACTTGACTCCACAATCTGACCTGGTTAAGGTATAATATATGTATAACATTAGGAGACACAGTGAATCGCAAGTTTAACGAGTAAGGTTAAGGCTTAGTCAGATTACATCAGAGAATGAATGCTAAACTCATGTTTTCTCATTACGATTAGCCGTATGATAACACTAGATGACAGACTAACGAGGTTACTGCATTGTGGACGACCTACTTCGCTGTGTTTTGTTCTTGCACAACCTATCTCGTGATTATGACACGACTTGTGGGAACCGGCTTCGCTCCGTGGAAATGCATCTGAAACAGAAAAAGTAAAAAAACAATGCATATAAAATATACAGTGCAATAATGTAACAAATTGATGGCTGGCCGCAATTGTTTGGCCAGCGTTCTGCATTCGCAGATGGAGCATACTCTACCACGCTGCTCCAGGGCGAAACTATACTGTAGAAGATGAAGCGTAGAAACTATGAGAAAATGAATAAAAAGGTGGCACTGGCCACCGCCACCGCGCGCTCTCTTTGTTTATTCGTCTGTCAACGGCGGAACATTTTTCTGTGACGTTACTATTGTCGGTTGGGTTTTTGCTTATTGTAATTGTCTGATAGTTTTCGTTTTAGTTTTGATTTCTTAAAGTTAATTGTATTCAGAGGTGGTTCATGTCTTGTAAATTATTTTCTTTAGGGTTGTATTAAATTTGTTACTGTTAAAAAGATAGCTTCTGGTCTTATTTCTAAGATCAGAAGTGGGATAGCTCTCATTTAGCCCACTTCATTTGTTATTTTGCTGTTGTTGATTGATTTTCTCAGTCCGAACTGAGAACGAAATTTTGGACTTTTGGGTTTCTTTAACTGCGTTCTAATTCTAGCGAGTCTGCAAGGTCGTTGAAATATTTGTTGGAGATTGGTATACGACTTCGCGACCGCGTGACCATGTGTTCTACTACTGTGACTACTCGAGACGCTAGTCAACACCGGCGTTCTCGATCTAGATTGCCACGTCGTTGCAGCGAAGTGGATGCGTCAGTGCATTCTATCGTTACCGATCGCATTGTAGATGCGATTCGTTCCATTAATAATACGGGTGGATCTAACCAACATTTTTACATTTCCAATTTCGATCCCAATTTACATAATATTGACGATTGGTGTGTAGAGGTAGATCGAGCTAGGACTTTTAATAACTGGAACGATTTTGAATGTCTTTCCCGAATCGGTAATTGTTTGAAAGGTGAAGCACGATTGTGGTTAGACGAGTGGGTAACGACTGATCGTACATGGAGTAATTTTAAAAAGGAGTTTAGGCCTTTGTGTCCGAAAATACCGGATATCGCGGGTATTTTAGCAGAGGTTATTAACACAAACTCCGATAAGTACCCTACTTACGCGGACTACGCACGTCGTTCCTTACTTCGACTACGTATAGTACGTGGGTTGAGTGATGAATTGATTTCGGCAATAATTATACGCGGTATTACAGATCCTAACATTCGTGCGGCGGCAACAAATGCTAAACTGCTAATAAACGATTTAGTCGAATTTTTCTCGATTTATATTAAGCCGGCGAACATTTTGAAAAGTTCCGTGTCGCGTTCGGTTCCGTTTAATAGCATCCAGAGTAAACAGACCTTTGCCGTTGCTAAGAAACGTAGTAGTGACATAAGGTGTTATTTGTGCAGCCAGTTAGGGCATAGACAAGCTTTTTGTCCTAAACGACCTGGAGTTGATGGAGGCTTGACTAGTTCTGCGTTAACTTCTAATTCCGCTACCCGAAAGCCTACTTTTGTGCCGACTGGATACGAACCGTGCTCATTCTGTAAGAAACCAGGTCATAAAGAGGACACCTGTTTCGCTAGACAACGGTCCGAAGTAACAAGCAAAGACACAGTTAATTTCTGTAATTTGTTGGTTACATCTGAGAACAGTGATGTAGTGGCAGCCGTTATTCAGGATATCCCTGTAGATGTTCTGATTGATAGTGGTTCAACTGTGTCTTTGATTGCGTTTTCTTTACTGAAACATTTTAACTGTTCGCGAAAGCCAGGTCTTCGAATTTTGAAGGGATTGGGTAGTCAGGAAGTGGAGAGTACCGCCTATGTTACATTGCCGATCGAATTTGATGGTTTAACTCTTGAAGTAGATTTGTTTATTGTGTCATCTGAATACATGAATGTCCCGGTTATAATAGGTACGGACGTTTTGAATAGAGATGGTGTTAAGTATGTTCGTACTAAGGGTCATCAGTCACTAACTAGGATTGATAATAGATCAGATAAAGTAATGACGATTCAGTCTGAAGCTTTTTCAATTAATACATCTCTTGTTGGTATTGAGTTACAAAAACTGATGCAAATAGTAAATGATTTTTCAATATTTTTCATTTCTGGTACTGCTATGTCAACAGTAAATACGGGGTGTATGTCGATTAAATTAAATTCTACTACACCAGTTTACTACCGTCCGTATCGTCTTTCTCATGCTGAGATTCTTCGCGTTCGTGAAATAATTAAAGACCTGTTAGATAAGGGCATAATTGAGGAATCTGAATCCGAGTATGCGAGTCCTATTCTTCTTGTCAAAAAGAAAGACGGAACTGATAGGATGTGTGTGGATTTTCGTAAGCTCAACGACATTACGGTTAAGGATCGGTTTCCATTACCACGGATTGATGACCATATAGACCGTTTAGGAAATAATAGGTACTTCAGTAGCCTGGACATGGTTACTGGATTCCATCAAATTCCTCTAGACCGGGACTCCGTATCGCTAACTGGATTTGTCACGCCAGAAGGACATTATCAATATTTGAAAATGCCTTTTGGTTTGGCAAATGCCCCAGTAGTATACCAGCGAATAATCTCTAAGACGCTTCGCGAGTTCATTGAATCTGGTGACATTCTTGTTTACATTGATGATGTCCTTATTTTGAGTAAAACTGTGGATCAGGGTCTTATTCTCCTTCGTAGAGTTTTGAGCACACTAACTAAGGCCGGCTTTTCAATGAACTTGAAGAAGTGTTCTTTTCTAGCAACTCAAGTTGAATATTTAGGGCGCACAATTTCCGAAGGTCAGGTGAGGCCGAGTCACGAAAAAGGTAAGGCTTTGATTGATTCACTAGAATCACAACATCAAGCGGAACCGTTTGTCCATGGGTTTGGCTGGCTCTTACGAAAAATCAACGCAAGCGGCTGAGGAATACATGATTCCGTGGCAAGGAGAGTGGACTTCCGATGTGTGCTCAGCAATGTTTAATGGTGAGTTAACTGAGTTACTTCGGCATTTAGTTAATTCACTCTTATTTTTATTTGGAGACATGTCTATGCTGGGGCCTCTGTCTGTTGTTACGCTTGATTTGTATTTGTTTTTGTGAAAGATTATTTTTTTGTGTAATTTTCACGATGGGGAAACATATTGAAAGTCTTGTCTTGCGGTTAGCGATAGCTTCAATGTGAGATGCTATCCTGACCGACGGATACACTGTAATAGGGCTATGGTTTCATGTATTTGGATGGTGTCTTGGACTGCGCTCAGGCATTTCGATCCTGGTATATGGAAAATAGTCTAGGGGTGTTTTGTTTTGTGTGCTCGGACACTGTCTTGGAGTCGCTCAGACATGTGGTCCTGGAGCTGTGTACACGCATTTGTGATGCGTTGTGGTGTATGTTACATTTGGATTTGTTGTTTACTGTTTGTTTGTTGTTTACTGTTTGGATTGAAACATGCTCTTATGAGTACCGGTTCACACATGCAAAGTTATGTCTCATGTAAGTCCGCATAGACCTCTATCGAGTCATGAGGGTGCACTCCCCCGACGGGAACTGCCCCGGGTGGTCGGTACTGATATCTGTTTGTTTTATATCCGCTGTGTTTAGGCTGTTCTATTTTATCAGTTTCATCAACTTTATTTGCGCCGCCAAATGATAATTTCCTTTTGCGATAATTGTGAATATGTTTTGTGCTGTTATTTTTTTCTGTGCAGATGCAGATGACGAGAACGAAGAGTCCACAGCTCCTAGCATTGCCCAGCATTCCAATATTGATGTTCTTGGTGATGCGATCGAGCCGCAACCCAGCACGTCAAGAACGCAAAAACGTGGTGACGAGCTTGCTCTCTGTCTCCAGAGTTAGAAGATGGAGGAGTCCGAGGACGGTCTCCCGTCAGGAGAGGCCGTGTAGAAGATGAAGAGTAGAAACTATGAGAAAACGTATAAAAAGGTGGCACTGGCCACCGCCACCGCGCGCTCTCTTTGTTTATTCGTCTGTCAACGGCGGAACATTTTTCTGTGACGTTACTATTGTCGGTTGGGTTTTTGCTTATTGTAATTGTCTGATAGTTTTCGTTTTAGTTTTGATTTCTTAAAGTTAATTGTATTCAGAGGTAGTTCATGTCTTGTAAAATATTTTCTTTAGTGTTATATTAAATTTGTTACTGTTAAAAAGATAGCTTCTGGTCTTATTTCTAAGAATATAGTATATTCAATCTATTCGTCAGTAATAGATACTGTTGGATACCCGCAGACCCTCATTTGAAGCCTTCTTATAGTCCGAACCTTTGATGCATCACTGATCAACCGATCAGTTTGATTCTTGACTTGATGAAGATACTTTAACTACATTTTTCCATGCAAAGGTTTCCGATGTCAAATTAGACAATGATTATGGTGACCAGACCCCGATAAACACAACATATATATGCATTCCATAAAAGACCTAAGAGACTCTGACTGCTAATAGGACGGTTGAGGGTTCGATTCCCAAGCAGGACAAACATTTGTGCAATGAGCACATTTGTTTGTTGCATCTGGGTGTAAAAAAATATCTATGTAACTATTATCTAGTCTATGCTTTCCGCCTGCCCCGTAAGGGACCTGGCATGATGCTATAATAATATATATGTATGTAGTATCACGAGTAATACCAATTAAGTACCGACATAGCACCACCGCGTCTAGTTTGGAATCAGATCGCTGTGTATGAAAGTCAAAAGTGTCAAAAAATATTATTATTATTAATAGTAATACTACTATAGTAATACTGTAAGGTTATAGAACCTTACAGTCATATCCCGATGGTCCGGGTGCCAATTATCCATTTGCTTCAACGTGAACGGATCCAGGTTGCCAATTGCCAATTGAAATGCAGTCTTCTGATCCAACGGCTCGCCCGCGTTCACGCATAACGCTTTCTCTACATCTGAAAAATGAACTAAATACATATATGGAGTAACCATTACAGAAAGATCTTCCTAAAACCCGGCGCCGGCGACTCGGGGATTGCGGTGTCGATTCTTGGACAGGGCAAATATTTGTGAGATGTTTACTCTGACATTTATGTTCAAAGTTGTGCGAGTGTGAGTGTGTATACATTAACAGAACAATATCAAAGACAAAGACCAAGACAGAGACAGAGACAGTGACAGAGACAGAGACAGAAATAGAAAGAGACAGAGCACATATTTGCACAAATATGGGCACATATATAAAAAGATTTTCCAGAATTATTAGTTCAAACCAAATTTTGCCTTTTACGGCGTAAAAATTTAAGAAATGGAATACATTACCATCGTCTTCAGGATCTGTCAGTCGCACCATTCGTCTGTCTATGGGGTCATAAACGTACTGGTGTTTGAACGTGGCCTCTGCTTTCAGGAAATTCTCGCGGTATTCATCAGTCACTGTCAAGTTAGATCGGTTGAAGAAACTGGGCAGTTTTCTTAAGGCCTGTAAACATTAGGTCTATGTTTAAAGAACATTTTTGTGTCATGAAAACATAACGTGTTTTTCTTTAAAACTGCTAATTGTCCACCTCTACCCATCTTTTTCTTTTTCCCCTTGTTTCTGCTATATAGTAGCACCCAATATAGTAGTGCCTATATAGTAGTCTCTCTGTCATCTTGTGTATGTCTTTTTGTTTCTGTATTCTATGGTGTACAATAAAGTATATTTGTATTGTATTGTATTGTAACACTGTCGAAAATAGTCATGTACGCGCGTGACAAGTTATACTTCATTGGCATCATTAAAAATTCAATGAATTGAACTTGAATTTATTATTAAATTTATCTATTCACTTTTAAAGTATTCAATAACCAATAATAAATACTTAACATTAATAATGTAATAATATTTAGTATTAATTATGTTAAATAATAATAATTTCATTTATATCCATAAATAATACATACGGATAGATTAATTAATTATCAATATAAACCTCAAATATTTACGAATACGTAAATATTCATATATTCATATCAAAATATTGAATTTAAATCACTGCTGAATATAATTTATCAGCACATATATAAATCGCACTTATATGAAACTGAAACACGTGTGTGAATGTAGACACTAGAAACATGGATAAATACTATGAATATGAAAACGGTGAACAGAGGCAACGATGGTGCCAACTTGCGCGACTAATAGAGGTTATACTTCTATTTTGTTGGTAGCTTTTGTTTCGAGACTGCAACCGCTGCAACTTCATACTGTAACTTTCGTGTGACGAATTTTAAAATTTCAATCTCATCATTTTTTCATAACGCGTCTAAAGAAGTATAACTTCAAAAATTGTATTAGAGATTTTGTTTGAACGTGTAAATAATTCTGTGATTTAAAAAATTATGTAAAGCAATAAAATTCGAATTTAACAACATATTAAATATACACTTAATAGTTAACATAAATTTTCCTATTGACTATTACCTATATCCCTCTCACAATGAGAGACACTGTCCGGCAGTGGACCAATAAAAAAAAAACATTTGCTATATGCAATGTACTCACTTACATTATTACCTATTACTTACGTTAGCAAAATTTGGATCCTGTGTAGCGTTAACAAACTGCCTGGCCTTTGCCAGTCCGATGCCGGGCAACGAGGCTATATAATCGCAGCCGGACATTATGCACATCTGTCTGAACTTGTCGAATGTATAGTGCTCTATCGGGCACTTCATCACTAGGGGTAACTTGGCTGTGTCCACGAGGGTACCCGTTCCATCTAGATCCATTTTGAAAAGAACCTGAAATGGTAGCACACCGGCATTACAATGTTGAAAGGTGTGATATTTAGTTATAACTTTAGAAAATACACATTCAGTTAAGCAATATTGAAAAAACGTGAAGACTGACATGTTTATATGTATATGTTTGAATATATATATATATATATATATTTTCTTAATAATCTAGAAAACAAAAATACCTTAGTGCATCCAAACAGAACCAAATCCGAGTCCTCTGTGACGACCAACTGTGCAATGTTTTTGATGTTGAGGTATGCAAGCTGAGCATCAGCCTCGTAGGGTGCCACTATGCAGTCCACATTCCGTTCCCTACACTCCTTGATAAGCGCCAATGCCATTTCGTGAGTGATGTCGACGCTGCGACGCATGTAGGAGCGAGCTTCGTCTATCTGCAATCCAAAAATGGTTTCTAATACGAGTGTAACATTATCTTATATCCAATAACTATAAGAAGCAGTGATAGGCTAGTGGCTAGGATTTCAGCCTCCCACTCCGGGGGGTCCAGGTTCGATCCAAGCACGCACCTCTCACTTGTTATGTGTGTTTTATCACTACAATTTAAATATAATTTGCTACAACGGTCAAGGGAAACATTATGAGGAAACCTGAACACATTCGGGATGTTATAAAGTATATATTTTCTGAGGTGTATGACGTCTACTAAGTTGCACATGGCCAGCTAAAACCATGTCACCATGAAAGGAGACCCATTCCAGCAGTAGCACCAGTAAAAGGTTACAAAAAAGATCTTCATTTTTTGCCATACTTTTTTCCAATAATAAAAAGCTATATCAATTCAGATGCAACGATAAATGTAATATATAAAACTCACCTTCCCAAGACTTAGTAATTCTGCTGCCCTCTTCTTAGAAATACTTCTGGATCTGAAAATAATAGTGATACATCGATTACGAATTGCATTAATTATATATTTTGTAATTTCATTTAATACAAATATACTTCATTGTGCCCCATACAATTGTTATATTAATGGATACACTTTACTAATAAATATTTATTATCTGTTCTTGACCAAACAGTCAATCAATTATTAATTTTTTTGGTAAGGATTATATTATATCAACCAAGTAATGCTATTCTTGTTGTCGAGATGATGTTGCCAAATTTCATTTATGTGGGTCAAAATCTAATCAATATTAGTAATAACTGACTCAATGGTCCATAGTTGACCAGTGGTTAGTGAAACTGACTGTTAGGCTAAGGATTTGGGTTCAATTCTCACCCAGCACAAATGTTTCTGTGTTGACAATGAATATTTGATTCAAGTTATTCCCAAGTTAAACATTGTTTTCGTAAGTTTATATTTAGGATGAAATGAAATTGCTTTGGTGAAGTAGCCCAACATATCAATTGTAGAAATCTTATATCTTATATATAAAATTCTCGTGTCACAATGTTCGTTCCCGTACTCCTCCGAAACGGCTTGACCGATTCTCATGAAA
>DWEM01000370.1:0-19783 GCA_018245935.1 Agara belti belti
TATGTATGTATGTATGTATGTATGTATGTATGTATGTATGTATGTATGTATGTATGTATGTATGTATGTATGTATGTTATGTATGTAGCTTCTGTCAATGTCCTTATATTCTTGTTGTATTCAAAGTTTTTTCTGGAATAACAATCAATATGTGATACCAAAATTGGTTTTTGAATAAGTCATATGGATCATATGATCGTAAGTTTTCTATATGTTTTTTCTAGGGAATTTGTATCATTTTTAAAATTGTTTTAAAACAATAAGTAGCTAGCATGGTTAATACAATTGTTGCTTTTTAATCAACAGAACACAGTATATTAGTTGCTGTAAGGTCCAAGAACATCGCTTACTGACATATATTACGGTCGCCGATGGTGACACATGTGCTTCTGCGTTTGACGTGTTTTGATGGTCTTAAGAAATATTGTTCGCCGTCTCATAGAAGATTAATCCATTGAAGACATTTTTCAAGCGAATCTAAAGCTGGCCGCCCGGGGGGTGTTTTGTACCCGTTGCTTGAGAAGCAGGCTCGCGATTTTATACAATTGTCCACAGAAAGTTGGAAAGATTTTGAATCAAAGCGTCGCAAAACTAAATGCGGTGAAAATATTTCTCATTCACAGAACAAAATTTCAGCTCAACATTTATTCAACGTCTACAGTTACTGTACATTGTATTGCGCGAATGCAGCTGGCGTGCGTGGTACAATGTCAACCGCAAAACACTCTAACTGCATTGGAATAGAGATTGTAATTACATTTAGGCTACGTGTTGTAATATCGAAACAATTGTCTATACTATTTAATATATCCTGTATATTCTAAGCTTAGTATTAAAATTTAATTTTGTATTCAATTTTCAATCATTTGCAACGTATACCTTAAGCACGACCTCGTTAGCCTTCGATTGACATAACACACCGACATGCTCAATGTTCAACAGTTCTGTATATACCGTGTTATATGCGAATAAAGATATTATTATTATCAATATGCAGCCTTCTTCGATCTATCAAACCCCCACCCTCTGGCATTACCCTTCATTCCTTCCCCCGGAAACAGAACACGAAGTATGTTGAGTTATAATGTACAGTAGCTTACGATAGGTATCGCCGGAGGGGGGTCTGCAGAGGCCTGCCGGCTGTCAGTCAGAGAAGCAATTATCGAGACAGCCGATCTCCCGGACACACTACAGCGACAGCTTGATTTGTGCTTCCGCTGCACTGTATTACCGTTGAATTACACATTGAGTGCTATATCTTTCACTCCATCTCTATTATGAGTACGTAACATGAAAATTTACGTTTCTACATAACATTTGATAACATTTCCTTCGTGTGTCCCGACTTGTTCTTCCAATGGTAACCGACTGACACTACGGTGCGAAGGGTTGTACATTAAATTCCCGTTCCCATAGACCGGTCACGTGGTCTAGTGGCCATACACCTAAACAGAAGATCGTAAATCCGATTTCCACCCAAAACAAACGTTTGTGCGTGATTTTTTCTAATGTCGTCAGAAAATAATTATGCAAATTTTTTAATTATGAATGACTTCAATTTAGAAATGCTAAATATATTATAATTATATATGTTCCTGGTTACGAAAATGAGTAAATCAACAAAATACTGAATACTAAATTCTGATTGGAATTGTTTAATTAGCGTGTCATTGCGGTTAAAGTAGGACCCAATCGAACCAGTAGCACTAAAACTAATTCGACTATATTTTAGAACCGCTGACATGCGGTAATATAGAAACAAAGATGCAATTTCAACTTAGTCACAACGTATGCAAATGTTCGAGACGAAATTGTAGGTGACGTTCAAAATTTATTAAGTAATTTAGTTGAATTCGCTGTATGACGCAATTGTTTCATTACACGTATTTACTTGTGTGTACAAGTTATATGAAGGTAAAATTTATTTGTTTGCAGGGGTAATCTCTGAAAGTACCGAACGGATTCTTAAACTTCTAGATAGTTTCCCGATTAACATAAGCTATTTTGTATTCTCACACGAAATTGTGTTTAACAATCGGAGTGAGTTGAGTGCGCGGAGAAGATTCTACTATATTTTATGACGTACCAAAATTGTGATCAACCGCAGCGTTCGTTTACTGACATTATCGAGCTGTTACTATTTGTATAGAAGACAATAAAAAAGCCATCTCCATGAGGTAATTTCTAGATACTGTCGGCCGCACACAGAAAAATAGGGCGGAAATCATAAACAATGCTAAAGGATAGCGGTCTAGTACGTAAGAAATGTGCTTTCAAACTATTTAATGGTAAAACCTATGTAAGTAAATACAAACGCGACTGACTACCTGAGATCAGGCTAGATTCAAATGTAATAGTGACATAAGTGGTTGAGATGTAAATTTTTATGTCTAGTATAATTTTGGCAGTGCATTGTCCGTACGTTACATAATACCAAGTAGCGCTGGTAAAACGTGCTCGACACAAGTTATGAGATGTCGGGAACAAAGTTGGCGCGTCGCCCTCGGCGCGTCAGTGTCTTAACGGAGTTGTTACATCACGTAGGTAGTACTGAATAACGGGCGCCCATGCGTTTTGTGCAAGGATCTTCACATAACCAATTCGTAAATAAATATGACCAGTCATGTAGTAGGAATTTATGTTTTTGTGCTTAACATTGTATTTGTATTATGTACTGTTTCTTTCGGCCGTAAGTGTAAGTTAAGTTGTTGACTGTATAGCTATGGATTTTATGTAAATAAATAAATCTATGATAGAGAGACTTCCGGTAGTTAAGTATTCCGAAGTATTGCGCTAGAATTTAATACGCAACGGAATAAACTTCTTTATACATGAATACTAAAAATTCTACCCGTTATGACACATTGGGCAAATAAACAGATATAATTTAAGATTTTGTTTGTTTTCTTACCCTCGATAGACGATAAGAGCCTTCCCTTGTATAGATGTAGAGAAAGAACCATCAGATAATTTCATGATTGGTTGCGAATTTAAAGAGTAAGTCCTGCAACATTATTTAATTTACATAGTACATTAATCAGTTGAAGATGTTAGGCTATTATTTTATTTATAGGCTATATAGGCTATATAACTAAAACAAACACATACTCAACACAATTACCAATAAAATAATAGTTCATAGAATATCGACGCTGTACTAATGAGCGTTATTTTAATTCACTTATACTGTGAATATCAGTATTCCGTAGTTACATATTTACCTCAATATATCGGGAATTACAAAAATTTCAATCCGTAACATGCGAACTTATCCACTTATCCGCATATATTATTTTAACGGAATTTATCCAATAACCTAAGCGCTTTATGTACTTGTCTGATCGAAAGCGATAAGTTCAGGTTTTTTTTTATTCTGACTGTTCTGACTATATGACTGGCCCGGTGGTCGCGTTAGAGACCCTGATCGCAAAGCCGGATGTCGTAGGTTTGATTCCCACCTCGGAGAAACATTTGTGTGATGAGCACAATTGTTTGTGCTGTTTGGGTCTAATAAAAATATCTATATAAGTACCATATTGTATGTACATATATGTATATGTATGTTTAGCAGCCGAAAGCCTCAGATAGAAGTTCCTTCAGTAAACTATCGCTTGTATTCAGTAATCGTAAATGTCACTGAACCCTGTGACCGTCGCGTGTGGTACTAGTTGGTTTCTTGGTCTTGCGTGGTTACCGGTAAGCAATAGACACCTTTAGGTATTTTTTTTACTGTAACTGAATCTGATTGTTATATCAGTGAGAACGCATTGTGACTTTAACGACTAGCATAGCGTCAACGTGTAAAGCTATCAATAATTTGTAACAACTCGGTAACAAATTTGTTTTTCTCGTTTGTCGCTACTCGCTTTCTATGCGACAGTCGTTAATACCGCAATCGTGTGTCGTGACATGTTTCAGTTTGAAATCCTCGGTTTCATTACTAAGCGTTTCATATACAAATTCGAATATGATTTAAATTTGAAATAGCGGCGCGGAAATATTTCGCTCAATTGTCGGCTCTGTGCAGTGCTGCCCAGTATCTGGTTTCCAATTACTTGAAACTGCTTTAGTATTTCATGAAATTAGAATGCGGTATCGGATTTACAATTTAACACATCGCGTGTTTCCAGTATATACATATTAGTTACATTACTACGAGGCCTCTGAAAGACGAGCCTTTCTCACGAGGACGATCATTTGCGACCATATTTCAAAAAAGTGTAATGCAACTTATTTATTTTTCATTTTTTTCGACGCTTACCTCCTCTCATTGTGCACAACTGTAGAGAAATACAACGGGGAACTGTGAGTCGTATAGTTATCTTCAAAAGTTTTTCCTCAAGGTAATAGCGAGCGATATTTAATCTAAAACGCTTAATCTTACCTGTGAAATGAAATGGAATATTAAAAATGTCTTCCGTTCTCGAGCCCGGCCCGGTGGCGCTTTCAACGTAACGATCGAATGCGAGCGCAGTGTTATTATCTGACTGCGAGATTTCATCAAAATCATTGTTTAAATTCATATGACTTTTTTATTTCACATTCGATTCTCTCTTTGTATTTGGGTCAATCGCACGGAGGCTCCCTCGCTATCGAACGCGGCGATCGACCGGCCTTTGTTCGCTTTCCACTGGAGCTAATTAACTGCAATAAAGTAGCTTTACTACAGTGCAATGTGAAGTTCCAAGTATCGGATATATTTCCCAGCTTTTAATATATTCAAGAACTTTTTTGATTCGAATAGGTTTCCCGCAATGAAAATAACTATATCATTGGAATAAAGATATATATCGGTAACAGTAGAAGAGTAGTAGTAGTAGCAGTAGTAGAGTACTGCGATATAAAAACGAGTTATATGGTCAAGCGTTATGAGGACCGGCAAGAAAATTACATGGTTTTTAAATAACTTCAGCAATGTTTAATGCGCTAAACGCTAAAGTTGTTGCTATTTCTCGGGTTTTACCAAGAATACAGGTTTCGCGACGACAATGCACAACCATTTTTAGAAAGTTCTAGTGAATAAAGGTTCCATTGGAATGCTACAGCGACATACTGATAGGCGTGTTACAGCGAGCACCGTTGCACTGCTGGCACTATAGTCTGTACAGTCTCTTAAACTACCGAGTCACACGTTGCTACTAATAAAATTCGCGGAGATAAAATAAAAGCCACATTCAAGGTTGGCCACGTACCCAGCAAACGTGTGAGATTTACGAGCTCATAGTCATATCGCGGGAACTTCTCGACAGCACTTAGAACCGTCCGTCAGCTCGCGGCGATAAAGCACTTTATCTGCGGATTTAGTGCGCCGAGGACTTCGCCGGGGGCCATCGCGAGCGCGATAATGGAATGACATTTTTGAATGACACTTTGTCATGACACGACATGCGCATGCAGCCACCGCCGAGCTACCCGGTTAAACATAATCATCGTAATGAGTTATCAGTTCTGTGCCTGAGTATAAGTTAACTTATCGTCGTGTACTTTTCGTAATAAACATGACGAAGTTAAACTGTATTACCGATGGGTTTTGGACTGGACGGAAGTAAATCGCTCGAATTGTAAAAGATTTTCATTTCTTTATAGAACAGTTCGGGACAGAGAGACAACTAAGCTAAGCTAAGAGTATGTTATGTCCGTGTGATATACAGGGAACGCCGTAATCAATCATAAAAGTAATGAACAATATGAAGCTAATGATTATATAAAATAAATAAGTTTGTTTTTATAAATGTCTGGCGCACATGATACCGTTGCGGCTCGCTACGCTCTGTCACATGATTAGTTTGTTTCTAGTTGTGACGTCATACAATATAATGTAAAACCTTACGACTCTTTTATTTCAAAACGCATCCTAAACTTCCCGCTCATAATAATACAATCTGGCGGAGAAGCACTCAGTGGTCGCTATAAAATGCTTTTGCTTGATCCGCTAGCTTTAGTGCGGTTTAATGGCGAGTGGATGGATTCCAGCACTGCGGACTGCGGATAGCGTAATGGAATTTTAGTCATAGCGCCCGCGGTCTGTTCGCAGTCGCCGGCGTTCCATTCGCTTAAGTGGCACGTTTGAGTTGACGGTTCCATATTTTCCCATACGATATCCAATATCGATCTGCGTACGTGATAAATACCCTCACGCCCGTCTTAAAAACTGTAATGAAAATCGAAAACTGCATATTTTGAGCAAAAACAAAATGCGATTGGATAGATTGTATAACATATTTCGTGTATGATCGTGTTAAAAAAATAACATATAATATGTGTTGTTCAGGCAGTTTTCATTCAATAAAACATAGTGTAAAATGTTTAATAATTGGGTTCTGTATTTAATTAAATTGTTAGTAGTGGAAAGAGATATATGCAACCAATTATGGATATAAAGTAAATGTTTATTTATTGATTAGTATTTAGTTTAATTTGCATTATAGATATTAATATTATTATTAAATTTCATCACGAACTTCCTTCTAAAGACAATACAATTTACCTAACATCCTGTCAGAAACTTGTTCAAATAAACCAGCTAACTCAGAATATCGTACTTAATATACATTATGTAACATAACAGCCAGCGTGATAGTAATAATTTTAATTGCTTCAACTATGAGTAATGAGATTGTAGCTATTCGTAGAGTAGTTGCTACGCGCTAGTGTTACCTCGTAAGATGTAAAATTATCATTATTAAAATAATTTATTCAGAGTATACTACAATTATTTGTTATTTTTGTGTTATTAATAACACTATAATGTTTACTTCTTTATGGAACTACGACAATACTTTCTAAGACAGCCACGAAACATCCAACTCGTTAATATTATAATATATTATATTTAAGCGCTATTTTACTTAAAGAACCAAAACGAGTCTCTTCAAACTACTCAACAACTCCCATAATGTTTTATATTTATGAGGTACTAACATCAAAGTCAAATATAAGCCACCTGAAGCTGCCGTAGCTAGCTACGTAGTGCAACGTAGCAGCGTACATCTGCGTTACTATTGTGCTACGAACGTGTTTATTTTAACGAAAACGGAAAGAAACAGAGTTTTATTTATGCAAATATAATAGTACTTCACTCTATATGAGGCTATACTCAACATAACAGGTACACCAAGCAATATATAAAGTGGCTTTTGCTATGTAAATCAAACCACTGTATATTTGAACATATGATTCGCAACAACAGAAAAAACATTTGATAAATAGATTTGACTTTTGCATGCAGCTCTACAAACTAATATTCTACAGCGGAAAAATAAGAGTTCTTGTGATGGAGATATTACATTTAATTCAGCTTCTCAGACTAGGGGTGACAAATGGGTCCAAGTAGAAAATACACCGTTTTGTCACATGTTTTTAAATTCAGACTTTTTACGTCACAGTCGTAGCTATCCCACAAAGTGCATTGTAGTCATAAAGTCTACAGCGCACTCGTAGACCGTCTACGACAAGGCGACTAATGCTTGCTACGACGTAACGGCATCGTAACTTTGAAGCTAGGAACACCGGAGCGTAGCATACAAATATGGATGTTTTTGACTTACAACTGTATCTTATCTGTAGATAATAAAAAAGTACCTTATGAAATATAGTAAAATAAAAAACACAGCTTATTAATTTGAATCTGTGTTGTCATAACTACTAGGTCATGTGAAAAACAATATTTAATTATTACAAATTATTAGATGTTTGAAAAGGTATTAAATTAATTACTTAAAATTACACAACTTACTTTTAAATATAAATAATCATCGAAGTGGAAAACCATTTCTTCACGTCGTTAATTTGCGACGCGCTCATTTTCGTGTATATTAAAGCTGCGTTAAAATTAATTAAAATGTCAATAGTGAAGTGTAGCTGAGACTCGAGAAAGAAAAAATTATACCCAATTCGGTTTGAAATATATTAATATTTTTCTCTCTTTTTGCAGGTATGCCTCAATGAACTTATGTGCGGAATCGCATAAATAGGTATTTATAAATGAGTATTCATGTCAATATGTTTAAATACTTGAATATTTCACATTATTCCACTAAACTCGAATACTTATATAATATTACCGTTCCTTAATTTTTTACTGTATTTGTTTTATGATCATATTTCCCGACTCTTTTTAATTACATAATTTTAAAATTAAATATAAAAATTACATATTACAACGACTCTGCTAAATGAAATGATTTTTAAAAGTTAAAGATTTGTCTTGATTATGGAGTAAATGTTTGAGTCTGGGTATTTATGAGACTCAGCACTAGAGGTCGCGTGGTTCCGTTATATTCAATCGGCCAATAACATTGATTCGTTGTTAAAAATATAAATATCTTTCGTTAGTGATTTTCTTCTTATCAACTTTCACACTTTCATGAAATTGTTTTTAAAGAATGAAAAACATGTGTACAGGTCAATTCATTTCATAAATCCTCAAACCGCAAGTATCCGCTCGCTACTCGGATACTAAACATCTGTTATTAGCAGCGATGATTTCTTACCGTGTAAATGTTATATAGACGATAGATAAATTTCACCGAAATCATTACATCATTAGCTTTCAATTATAATTATTTCGAGTTGAGTGGCGATTGAATTAATGTAACACAAATTAGCTACATCGACTCTTATTGCTGAATAAATATCGGTTATACGATTATAAACCCCTGTTCATAAGGGCAATTAAATTACCTTTCACATTAGTGCTTAATGTAAATTGGTTAAATCATTCCATTAATAAAGATTGTAAAGTGAACACAGTGACTATTTTGTTGACCATTATACGGTCAGTTACATTGTCATGAAATCCTTTGCTAATTGTTTTAGAGTCTAACCTAGAGATTGGTCCTTCGAGAGGGATATGTCTTATTACGATTACACATACTAAATTTTTACCAGTAATTTTGAACAGAAAAGAATTTTAGTAACTTATCGATTTCAAAGCAACTAAAAATGCAGTAATTCTTGTAATGCAGCCCGTACCTAGCGCAGATAATAAAAGCAATATCATATATTTGCACCACTAAACTCTACCTAGACTCTACTAAATTAAACTGTACTCTATCAGTCTCGCTTCTCATACCGCCAACTTTCCTATCGCCTCTGCTATTTGTCCTATTTAACTTTCAAACAGCCATTCCACTGATGCAAATATCTATTGTTTGTTTTGTAGCAACTTCCACGTTCGTCTACGGAGTTATTACTTACTCTATATATGTAAGGAGAGTACATGCGAGCAGTTATACTTGATGTATGAAAGTGAATGGGTTTTGTGACATTTGGCCATTTTATTGTGGAAACCAGTACAAAGTATCCGTTATTAAGCATTCCTTATTTCAGAAATTTTACTTAGGACTCCTGGAATTTATTTCGTCTTTGGTACAAGGTAGATTGAAGGGAAAAAAATAGGAATAACATAACACCAAAGTTGGCGAATTTTTGTGGAAACGATAAAAATTCTAAACAGCTTAAACTAGCTCAGCGGTACTAATATAAACTTTTCGTACCTTCTCCGTGTTTCCCGCACTACACGGTCCCCGAAGTTTCAACCAACTGTTCCCCGCTAGTAATTTGCATGTCCGAACTTGCGGCGCACCACGCTCTTTGTTTTGTACCAACTGTTTTGTGTCCCATTATCATCAAAGAGTTACGTACCCAGCGAACTTGTAGCCGAATGGACAATTTTCGTAACGACCGTAACAACACAACGCGAGCTTCAACACGTGCAATCAATTAATGGATTAGTAATTTTTTTTATTATTCTGTCTTATTTGTACACATACATACACAGAGTACACACTCTTGTTTATTGTCACTATATTTTTGCATTTCTTATTCAAGTGTTGTATTTTGTAACTTTGTGGAAAGAGATCAATTCTTATCTATTCTTAAAAGAAATAAGACTCCGTTTCTACAAAATTACATAACCTATATATGTAACTAGTAGCAGCTGGATTTGCCGAAATCTTTTGATACAATATCTATTACCAATTTAACTTAATTGAGCCTTTACAGTACATTTTCAAGAATGCCTCTGATAAAATGCACATCTGTAAGGACTTTCAAAATGGGGGCAATTGCCAAGTAAATTTCACCCCTTATGTGATAAAAATCCATTGTCCAAATTTCATATTTCTAGCTTGAGTAATTTCGGCTCTGCGGTAAGGTGTCAGTCGGGTCTTAATATGCATAGATGAGCCAAAAAAGAAAAAAAACGAAAAATATTTTAACAAAGTTTGCCCAATTCTTGTTTGTGGCGAAAGAAACACAATTTAATCATAGTTACGATTCGGGCCACGGAATGTAATTTGTCACGAGCTGTCGAGTCGTGCGTCTGCGCGGTGTCCCGCGGCCCGCTGCATGATAATGTACTTTGAAATAATGGACTTTTTATGGGAATCGGGTGCGTAAGACCCCGACCTTCCTCTCGCGGTATACGAGTGTTTCGTTAATGTTTATCTTGTTAATGAACAGGTTTCTATGCATGAATATAAGCAAAGCGAATCACCCGTCCCTTTGGTCCGTTGGATAGAGATCCTGACTGCTAAATAGAATATCGCCGGTTCGATTCCCACTCATTACAAATATTTCTGTGATGAGCACATTTATTTGTTCTTTGTGTGAGTGTAATAAAAATATCAACGTAAATATTTATGCTATGTATATATATATGTATATTTATCTACTGTCAAGCTATTATAATGCAAGCATTAAATTGCGTAATTTGGAATCAGAGCCGTGTCTGGAATTGTGTTGATAATTATTATCTTTATTAAATCATAACCTGGTATCAAAATGTTCTAATCGAGATTCAATAAGCACTCTCTAAACAAGCTTGCTTAATCGTAGACTGCACCTGACTTACTCGTACATCAGGTGAATTCGCAGTCGCAGAATAGAACATGTCTGTGAATTCTAGTAATACTCGAGATATACATTAATACAAACAGCACAGTCGAATAAATAAGCAACGAATACCCACATTTACTGCCTAGATATTGGCAGTTTTTTTTAATTTCTCGCACGTTTCTGCACGAGAATTATTATCCCTACGTGATTCTAGGTCTGCGTTCCAAAGATTTATTTTTCACGCCGAGCAAATATGCTCCTTAAATGCTCCTCCCCAAGAGACAGAAATGACTGAACTGGCGAGCTTTTTATATAATATTTCCGCAATTTATTATGAGTGATTAAAATTTACAACATTTCATGTTCCGAAGATATAGACGTAATGCGATCTTAATGGCTTTATTAAGCGTTTTATTTCGGTTCAATGTTTTTATCTGTTCAATATTCAGTTACAGGTAGATTGGTACGTTCTCTGCTTGTACGATATCCTAATGAGTGTTATAGCACGCTTTATAAAAATAGTCTTTATAGAATATAATAAGTCAGCGTTTGGCCGCGATTTCACCAGGTGGAGAGCAGCGATAGCCTAATGGTTTAAAATTCTTACTCCCTTACTTACTTCGGGGTCAGGGTTCAAATCCTGGCACGCACTTCTACTTTACAAATTTAGGTGCGTTTTATAGCCTATAATTTAAACATCACTGACTTCATAGTCAACTTTGCAATATATTGTAAAACATAATGTTTTCTGAGGTGAGTCCAGTCGGTCAATCCGCACTTGGCCGGCTTGGTAAACTAAAGCCAAACACCTTCTCAGTAGAAGAGACTCTTATCCGGCTGTGGAATAAATAAAAGAGTTGAAAAAACAAGGACGAAATGCTAGAAGAGTTAAAAGTTACCCTGTAATCCCCACTGAAGCAGCGCGGTAAAGAAAACTCCAGGCTTTCCACAGTCTCCGGAGAGACCCATGCGTATAAAGACGTATAAAGAATTGCGTACTTACACGTAATTGAGCTTCACGTGTCATATCATGTAAAAACCAATATGACACCGGAAGGAAGCCTTACGACGCGATAGCTTTATGACGGGATCGTGAGCTGATACGAAATGGTTTTTGGAAGCAGCTCATAACGTCCCCGGAGATGATTTACGCTGGGGCGACGTGCCAGTCTTCTGCTAGATTTACTGATCCCTATCGAATCCTTGGAGATGGCGGACGAGTGACCGAGGCTAATATATGTGGGTACATTACTAACTCAATACGATAAATTACCTTTTACCTTTTCGTAGGGCGCTACGGAGAACTATATTTTTACGTGGAAAAAAGCAGTCGCGTTACCGGCTTCTTGAGGGTATTCCAATGTAATTTAGTGAAATCGGTTCGAAAATATATTTTTTCAAATTCAAATTCAAATTGACAAACTAAGATACAAATGGAAAAAACTATTTTTCTAAGATCTAGTCACTAACTAAACAGATTGCATTTTACAAATATAATGTATAATTTCATTTATTTAATGTTTAAAATAATGTACAAATATCACAAATGACCTGACATGAATTCGAAGACAGCATATAATTTATTTTATGTTTAAAAATATACTAATTACACGAACCCCTAATAGCACTCATACTAAAGTACTACCTGGACTAATGCTATTAATTTTCAAATTCAAATTCAACTGAACCAATTCACACTAACGGACCCAATCCTATTAGAGGCTAGTTGCAGATGTGGTCGAGCGGGAACGGCCACTTGTGATTGCGTGAATTTGAATTTGAATACATCAAGTACTTTTGTACCCCATATATTACACTATGTACAAACTTTTGCATTTCCACTAATAGTGTAAGTTAAGGAAATTGCCTTTTGTCAAAGTAATATAACAAGGGTGTGTTCAGTTCAGTTCCTCTAAAACCTTTTCATCATACTTGTCGCGATTAACTTCGCTTTACAACTATGCCAGCCGGAGCGTTCTCTGCGCCACTCGAAACTGGCAAGTATTGTCAGAATCTCAACTTGCTAGAGTTTCCGGGGAGTTTGGAACTATGGGGACTTGCTGAAATAGTAGCTAGATAAATATGTTTTGCGACACTCTTACTGAGCAGCTTACATAGTAGCAGGGCAATATTCAGAATATTATTGTTAGAAATCCAACTTCACTTCTACTTTCACTTTTTTAGAACGTTATGAAATATGACTACCTGCCCATAACACTGACCATACTACGTATATAAGTAGATACTTTTGTACTTTTGGAACTATTTTCAAGTAGGTCTCTGATCGTATCAGAGAAACAATTTGCTTAAACTATATCAATTACCAAGTAAAATATACTTCCGCGTTGGACTAAATATATCATTGTCATTTTCCGAGGAAATTTCAATTCAGAAAATGCAAGCGAGCTTAGATGCCTCCAGGTACACACAATTTGTCTACGTAGCGGTGGTGGCTATCTCTCAAGTTAGCCTCCTAACCGCTAACATCGCTACATCGACCACTATTTACGTAGCTTTAAAGCTCAATTTCGCCCGGCGGCTACATCCCCAGAGGCTATCATGCTGTAATTAATCTCGGGAAGCGTCACTTTAAATCTCAGTTTGGTGCTTGCTAATTTTAAGCCAACCACTTTAGAGCGAGCCTCGCATCCCTACCGCTGCCTCGCTCCGGGGATCTTCTCACTGGATTTGATCTTCGCGGAACGCTCTCCGCTTATTATAAGGAAGTTATTACTGTCGCTCGTGTCTCTGTCAGACGGTAACTTCCACTGATGTGTTTCCGGTTCAAATATGTTTACGTCGGAACATATTGAGACAGAATGTGTAGGAAGATTAGTCAAACACAAAGGTAGACGATTTATTTATTCAACAATTTACAGGATAAAATTTAATTACTAAAATCAAGGATATCTATTAGCTAGATTAAGATTAACTGAAAGTTACTTTACGTATTAAAATTAACGCAAAATCGACAATTTCATATCATTCAGTATCAGGACGCACAAAAACATAGTTAATTTGCGGCAAGTAATACCCCTCATTTTATACCGCCGGATCGGCTGGATTGCAAGTCAAAAGGAAGTGTAGTAATATACGTTAGTAAAAGAATTACATAATTCATCGTCCAGTGTATTTTGGCCTCCGGTTTCTCACGTACGTGTGACGGTCACAGGTCTCTGTGATCGGTGCTTCCGGCGTCTGTTACGTGCGCCGTACGTTGGTTTTGCTAATTGGTCCCGAGTGTTCGAGTTAATAGGTCGATTCCTGTTCCAAGTACCGCGGCCTCGTGGGGGCTTCAATGGAACGAGTTAAATATCGCTGTAATGTTGTGCTCGGAACTATCCTTGAGTCCTAAAATTCAATTAAATACCAATTAATTTACCTCTTAAAAATCTTTCCTAAAATTCAATTAAATACCAATTAATTTATCTCTTAAAAATCTAATCACTTTTATTTAAGGCGGTTTACTTTTTGATTTTTATTTACTAAGAGGCAATCCAACAGCGATTAATTTTTAACGTATTATTGGGATTACTTCAGCTCAGTGTGTAATCTACTTTTATGTTTCGTTTTGAGTCCCTTCTGACTGAAAAAGTAAAAATGTGTAATTTAACTTGTAATAAATAGCAAATAATGTTCGACTTTTTTGTCAGATAATACAGGAGAAGTATAATACTTTGAACTTTGTGGATTCACGTAAAGGTCTATTATTCTAACACGATACTACAATGAAATATTCATGTAGTTGAGTGGATCGTAACTTTTATTTGAGATTTTCTTTTTCATCTCATAGACACGATTTTACATTTCATAAGCTACAACGAGAAGTGCTCATAACAATGAACTCTGTGACTTTCCATAAGAACTTAATAAAAGACATTAATACAACCTTAGAAACTCCTTATAATTAATACAGTATTCATTAATATTAGTATTACAAATGTTCGGGAAACCTTCACACACAGCTATCAGATCACAAACTAGATAGAGCTATGGTGAGAGCTATGGTGACCAGACAACTGATGTACATACATACTATATAAAACTTGTATTATTATTATTATTATTTTTATTACACCCAGACATAAAATAAACAAATAAGGCTCATCATACCAGTGCTTGTCCCGGTTGGGAATCGAACCCACGACCTCCGGTGTAGCAATCACGATCTCTAACCACAAGACCGAGAGATTTATGTACTCGTAGTTTCGTCGAATGAAGTACACATTTCAAATTTAAGAATGTCGCACTGTTACCATTACTGCTATGAACGTTTCAGAGATTTTCACAGATAGGAATGAAAAATTCAACCTCGTTATATGAAACACGAAGTGAAGGTAGCGTTGCCACAAACGCTCAAATAAACAGTTGCTACAAATGACGACGAAACCTTTCTTCGTATGAATATGAAGCAACATAAAGACGGTTCACCGACGTATAGTTGTTTAACTGTGCGCGAAAACAATTCTTAGTATTTGCGAAACACTATTGGAATTCATATAGCAACACTAAAGCGAGCATTTCATTTTACATTATAGCTCTAACATTATAGAGTCATACGATACTCAACTCTGTTTCCGGTATGCAGAGTTCTTATTCGAATGAGACGCAGTTATTCGATTTAGAATATGCCTTTTCATTGCCACCAGTGTTTCCGGTATTGTTGAACGCGAAGGCTCTATTTTCCACGAAGTCTGCATTTTAAGGCTTCTTTAATGCCGCCATATCTTCTCTTCTCGATCCTTACATTGAATTCTTTATTGGACCCGTCCTTATTGCATTGCGAAGGCGGGAAATTCTCGCGTACAATTTGCAAAAAGGGCATACTGAACGATTGAACATTTACAGGTTCTCAAAAGCCATAACATTTTGATGCTATAGCACATGCTAGTGGACAGAAAATTTTGAGACAAGACATTGCCGACAAGAGAATAGTATTTCAGGCCGTAGTTTCCCTAATATTAGCATTGATAACATGGCTTATATTACTGACAACATAAAACGGCATTTGGGCTTTTCCGTGTCCAGTATAAATGTGTCAGGATATAGAATAAAATGATCCAAACAAAAGAATGGAAAAGAAAACAGAGAACTATGAAGTTGAATTAACTACTCGCTCGTAAAGTTGGTATAACATCGTTTATTTTTCACTAACAGAAACGAGAACTCTTTAATAAATTGAGCGGCATTTTACTGGTTGTTGCACAAGGAAAAATATTGTAAAGTGCAGTAAATCTTGTCGTGATAATACCTAGAGAGTGTAATATTTCAGCGGCGTCCCGACTGCGGCGCTTTTGCTGACGCTTGTCCTCCAATCAAATATCTCCTTGTCAACGTGACTAATGTGTCATATTAGTCGTAGATGTCAATGAACTTCAAAGATTATTCAACGCCCTGTCGCTATGCCAATGCTCTCATTGGCTACTTATATTCCACGAAATTGTTATCGTTGGATACTTCAATGAAGCTTTTCCCGTATAAAATGCAAAGAAAATATAAGTACCATATTCTCGAAATGTCACTGAATCATGATAAAGGGTGATGTAGCCGTTTCGCGCGAACAGCGCTAACCGCGGTGAACTGTTCAAATCGCTTTACGACTTCTAATTGAAAAGTAAACCTCTCCAAGACTCGGGGTCGTAAAATATTCACCATGTAATCTTTCTGTCAGATATAGGGCTGGCAGTTACTTGTTGATAGAGCAAATAGAGGATAAAATTAATGTGAAAAGTTGTTTTGTAGGACCTTAGTACATTCGAAGGGTTTAAATGTTACTAATTCTTGCTTGCAACTTGTAATTAAATAATACATTTCCCATTACACTCTTTTACGGGTGTTTTTTTTTAAGACTTCTGTGATTATTGTCTGTGCGATTTGTTATTCATTAACATTTTTACGAAGCTGTATGTTTTGACTAAGCACGCTGAACTATAATAGTTTTATGAATATGTTCTAATAAGTTCATATCCACATAGTGAATTGTACGTATAATTGTCACACAGCACTAAGAAACTGAGAGATTACAGAATGTTTCCAGGTACCAGGACGCAGCTTTTAAGTAATCCTATTAGGTACCGAGATCGTTGCATGAAAATCTAATCCTCTCTGAAGCTCTGCATAAATACATTAAATTGGCAGCAGGCAGCCCTGTGAGTAGGCAGCCCTGCGCGCCGTTCGGTAAGCAGGTGTACATAGCAAATGGATTGGATTTTTTTGCTTTCAGTAAGATATAAAGCAATATACGGCTCGCAACCTTCATACACTTTGTTCTGCGTTTATTTTTCATGTGAAAAAGCTTCTATTGGTATTAGAAACTCATAGTATTGTTAGGTACTCTGTTGTTATTATGCAAACTTAAAAGCAACGGAGCTAAAGTTTTGAAAATCGTTCAAAATAAAAACTTGTTCAAATTCATCTATTTTAAAACCAAGTAATTATTAATACCATCCGAGCGAAAGTTTTAAAAAGCATTCACAAATCGTTTAAAACAAAAACTAGTTCAAATGCATCTATTTTAAAAGCGAGTAATTATTAAAACCGTCCGAGCTAAACTCAAAAAAGCACATATTCATACATCGTTTTTAAAAATGGAAATATTTTCAGAACGAGAAATGTAATAACGTCTTTATTCAAATAGCACTCGTGCAATTAACGGCGCATTTTAAATGTAAGCATCGCATTCGGCCCGAGGCTACGGGGGAGCGAGACAGAGCATCGTGAAAGACGTATTGTTTTCTTTGTCTGACGGCCTTGACCGTCTTTCTTTCTATTCTATATTTAAAATGAAAATCTCATGCCGATTAGGAGCTTCGCTCGCGTGCGCCGGAAACGTTAATAGACTATTAAGACGTATGACAGTGTCGAGGGTCTCGGAGACCCGCGCGTGTGTATGAAGAGAGTGGTGAATGAAGAAACACGTCACGTTTGCAAGGGTGGAGATGTATGGCACTCACTGCTCACTGACTACCTCGTTAGAGATTATGCGTGATGGTATATTAATAATAAAGTATGACAGGATTATTCCTGTTAAAAAATATTAATTACTACAGTGTAATAGATACCAGAATTCCATTTATGTCTACGACAGAATATAATGTATATATATTCTGCTACATGCGCGGAACCGGGGCGGTTTCTAGTTATACAGCCAGATACAGCCTTATATAGCCAGACATAATTAAAACTATAGTGTATATAGTTTTAATTATGTCTGGTTATGTACAAAAAATACTTGTATACTGTATTATACACAAAAAAAGCGAAGTACAAGAATTTGATAATTATATTTCCATTTATTCCTTTCAACAATAATTTTGCGTTTAATATTAAGATGACGAGAGATCGGTGGCGCGGCGGCGGCGCCTCGGCCGGTAATGGATTTGCAGATAAATATCAAACGGCACGAGAGGCTTCGTCGTCCAACTGATAGTCGCCATTGTTTCTGTAGCTGCCATTGTGCGACACAACTCCCAGCTTTTGAGATCCGCTCAAACTCTGGCTTCGTTCGTAACTTGGTGGATATTCGAGAAATATTGTTTAACTTCGAACTCGCCGACTTGCCCGATGAGTTAAATAATAAGAATAATCATGTAAATCCTTGAAGATCAATGCGAATGGAGACCTATTATTTCTTTGTCACCAGTTCAAAGTTTGATTTGTACGATCTTAAGTTTGCACGTTCTTGATTAATCAACTTCACGGGAGCCTTTTAATTATACCATCACGCCGGGTTCCTAACGGGGCGTGCAGAGAGCTCCCAATGTCAAATATGTCTTATAGAACAGATAAACTTCTTCTAGATCAGGCTCCTTATGCTTACTCCTGTTGCGAACACTTTTAACCGTCAATCGTTATCTGACGTACGTTCATGGAATTCACTCGCCAACAGTCACGGCCGCTAGAAAAGAACAACATATGTTCAAGCTTTGTCTCTCTCGCACCTTTTACTTACTTTCGTCGAATGAAACAATTGGCTTACCGTAACATTTCACGTATAATTACCGTTGAAACTACTCGATGCTAATTTCGCATTGCGGCTGGATTTTGTGCAATATGCACGCAGCTTTAAATAAATACATTATTGTATATTTAATATATCAGGGTATAGAAACCTAATTACTGATAGCATGACCTGGTCCGCTGGCGTAGTGGTTAGCGACTGCAACTGCTAAGCCGGACGTTGTGGGTTCGATTTTCACACAGTAGACATTTTTGGATAATGACCACGAGTGACCGTTCTGTCCGGGTGTAACATATATTGCAAAACGAGTAGGAACTCATATATATGGCTTATCACCAGCCTGGTTCTTAACTCTTGTCGGCTCATAATTCTTGTTACGTAATTATCTAATTATCTCAAATATTATACACTTCTATAATACAACATCTCCAGAATAACAACTAGGCTTAATCCAATAAATGTCCGCCATTATCGAGTGCGCCAACAGTCATAGCTATCCGATATTACACCTGTTATCCGGTTATCAAAACTCGTCGTCTGCAGCTCGCCCGGTTAACCGGCCAGTGTTGTCGCTGAGTTTCAGATATTACGTCGAGTCTTAAAATGTACACAATATAGAGCTAAAAGAAATGTTTCTGTCTACGAATTTCTTTGTTTAGCAAAATTTTGTTACATAAAATGTAAAATAACGAAACAAAACATTGATGAAAAGCAATTTAGTCTGGATTGTTATGTATGTATATAGGTTTTATGTTACTTATAATACAAGTATATACATATATACTAATTAACGTGTTGGTAATAAGTTTTACATCCCCACCTTGTTTACTTTACGTGTCTTTTCTTATTTGTATTTCTTTTTTTTTCTTTTGTAGTATTGTACACAATAAAGAATACTGCATTATATTATTATTACGTAACATCACGCCTGTATTCCCCGAAGGGGTAGGCAGAGGAGTGTAGTACACCCCCACATTTCACCAG